>PVIJ01002458.1:0-11077 GCA_004024925.1 Scalopus aquaticus | reverse complement strand
TATTAGGAGTGATATGTGCTTCTTTGACCCCTGGATTTCTCCCTTAGTAAATTGCCTACTCATAATGTTTCTTCCTCTCAGATTTCCTGTTTTTCTTGCTAATCTGCAAGGGTTTCCTTGTGCATTCTTGATATTGATTACTGTCAGGTTTTGTTAATTTTGTCTACGGTGACCTTTGTTGAATAGAAATCTTTAATTTTGATCTTGTAGGATCCACACATTCCCCTCACCCTTGGGTTTCTACTTTTTCAGTTTTGTTCGCCATATCCTTCCCCCACTCTTTAAAATATACAAAGATATTTGCCTATATCTTCATTCACATGTTTATATTCATCTTTGCATTAATATCTTTAACCCATTTTGAACTTACCTTTGTGTTGTGAGATAAAGATTTTGTTTTATTTTTCTTCATAGGGTGAATAATTTTCCCCAAAATTACCTAGTAAACAAAAACCTCCCTCTCTCCAATTAGTAGCCACCTTTTTTCATATATGGATCTGATTTCAAGCTCTCAATTCTATTCCAACACTCTGTCCTTATGTTACTAATGTACTTTCTTCTTATTACTATAGCATTGCCTGACCTACAGCAAGGTAAATTCCTTTTTTGGTTTTTGTTTGTTTGTTTGTTTTTAGTGTTAAGTTCTTTTGGTCTACCTGTATTCTTTCACATGAATTTTTAAACAAGGTTAAGTTCCTCAGAAATTTGTAATAAGTATTTTTTAAATTACTTATTTTATTTATTTATGCATGGAGTGTATAACGAGATGTAGGGCAGAGGTGTGGGTGGTGAGAGGATTCACCAGAGACAGAGTGGGGAGCAGAACAGGTGAATCTACTGAAGTACACTACTGAGGGGCGCAGCGGGTGAGACAGGAGAGGTCTGCTGTGCCATGTGGGTCAGTTCCCTGGCCGGGAATCGAACTCATGTTGCAGTGACTGGTGATAACTTGATAGTGCTGTGACTTTAACCCCTGTGCTACTAGGGAGGCCCTGTAATAACTATTTTTTTATTTGGAATTGTACTGAATTTATAGATTTATTTGAAGAACATTGACATAGTTAACAAAGCTGTCCAATGCATAAATATGTTTCACATATATAATTGCATTTGTTTTCATTTATACTCTCTAATAGGGTTTTAAATTTTTCTCCATAAAGAAGATTGCATAAATATTGTGAAATTTTTAAGTCAAATTTTATAGTTTTTATTGCTATTTTGAAAATCACAATATTTCACATATTTCCATATTGGTTACTGCTGGTGATTGTAGAAGTATGTTATTTATTTTACTAAGTTGTATTATTTGTTTCCATAAGCACAGGCATGATTATTTTTGAAAGTATATTCAAGTATTTTATAACAACTGTTACCTCTGCATAGGAATGCTTGGGGATCAGGTGCAAAAGGGAATTCTACTTTTAATTGTATACTCTTTGGGACTATCTGAATTAGTTTTCAATGAAAAAATAGAATATATACCATTAATACATTAAAATCTAGTTAATGCACGTGTCCTTTATCCATCTCTAGAAATCCTGAGGGCAAAAGTGAAGGGCTGCACACCCTGGAAGTCTTCCACTTTGGTGGAGAACGCTTCACCAGCAATACTGAAGGTGCCGTGGGCACCCACAGCCACCCCCTGCTCAGTCATTTACTTAAATTCAAGAGGCCTTTGTCTTTTCTAACTTGAGCAACTCCTCTGACTACCTCATTCATTTTTTTCAAATATTTCTGCATGTGAAAAAACAATAGAGCAAGCACTCTACATGAATACGAATTACTCTTAAATCTTTTGCATTTTAGCAACCACCAAAGCATTATTTGCATATATTCCTTCCCTAATTGTCTCCATGTCACAGATGAATAATTTTCTATAAAATTTCTGTCACACATGCATTTGAGAGCTGGCCATCCATCTTACCTGTTAGATTTTCACCCTGGGGAATCTGGAATTTCAGTTCATATGCGCTGCATGATATATACGTGTGTGTGTGTGTGTGTGTGTGTGTGTGTGTGTGTGTGTGTGTGTATTACAAGGAGTAGGACATGGGTTATAAAGTGCTCATGGTTCATCTAGTTTTTGTTCACCATCTTCCTCTTCCTCTCTTCCCACTCTCCATCTTAGGCAACCACAATTCTAATCTCTTTTTTTATAGTCTTTTTTTTTGATTGCACATAAAAGCAAGATCATTCAACATTTGTCATTTTCTGACATTTCACTTATTATGCCTTCAAGTTCTATACATGTTGTCACAAATGGTGGAATTTCCTTGTTCTCTATAAATAGTATCCTAGTGTGTATGTGTGTGTGTGTGTGTTTGTATATATGTATGTATGTTCATATGTATAAGAGCACATCACAACTTCTTTATCCATTCATCCACTATGAACACAGGTTTTTCCATGTCTTGGCTATTAGGAATAATGCTGCTATCAAATGGGGGTGCACTGTCTCTTCAAACTAGTGTTTTATTTCCTTTGGGCATATTCCCAGAAATGGAATTGCTGGATCATACAGTAGCTCGATTTTTAATTTTTTAAGGATCTTCCATACTGTTTTCCATAGTGGTTGTACCAACTTATCATCCCATCAACACTGAACAAGGGCCCCCTTTCCTCCACATTCACATCAGCATCTATTTCTTGTCTTTTTGATGATGGCCATTCTAACAGGTGTGAAGTGCTATCTTGTGCTATCTCTTGCCTTTCACTAGTGATTAGTGATATTTAGAATCTTTTCAAGTAGTTCTTGTTCATATATATATATATATATATATATATATATATATATATATATTCTTTGGAGTGATATCTATACAAATCCTTTGCCCATTTTAATTGGTTTTTTAAAAAAACTATTGAGTGGTATGAGTTCTTTGTTGATTTTGGGTAAGGGTATTAATCCTTTCTTTATCAGATATATGGTCAGCAAATAAATTTTACCTCATTCTATAAGTCATCTTTTCACTGTATTTATGGCTTCTTAGGCTGAATAGAAGGTTTTTTTTTTGTTTGTTTTGTTTAACATAGCATCATTTGTTTTGGAAATGGGTGATGGACTATCACTGCTCTCATCTGCTGAAAAAGGAGACCGGATATTTTAGCAGCAAAACTTTATTTCAAACACATCTTTAGTGGAATGCCTATTATGGTTGAGAGGGTGGTTGTAATCAAATATTCCATCTAGTCCTCCTCATTGGCTGCTCCCCTTGCAGTTCAGTGATAGCACATGATTAGTTATTCCCAAAGGGTTATGATAGCTGTGTGACAGCTCTTCTGGAATGAACTCTACTAGAACTAATGTGTGGAACATGCTCCAAACTTTCTCCCCCGCTGCTATGGCCACTGAAAGGTGATGTGTTCGAGATGATACAGCTTTAGGATGATGGCATATCTACCAGTGGGCCCCAGCATGGGGCAGAGCACCCTGTTAACCCACTATTGTCCTAGAGTGGAAATAAGAAAATGTCATTGTGTTCAGCAATGGGATTTTTTTTTAACCAATGTACCACAGTATGCCCTAGCCAGGTAACAAAATAAATGAACACTGTGAATTACTGAGTGAAGGACATTGAAGGCAGAAGTATCAGTCAGACATATTTGTCTAGTCCTCAGCATCAACTCCACCTTCCATGGACTTGGGGCAGCCTTGCACAACCTAGAAACATTGCATTTTGAAAGTCAGTGGAAGTATTTGGGAATTAATCCACTTTTTTGCTTATTATTTACTAATTTTTACTGCATCAGCATTGGCTTATAACACTGTATATGATTCAGAGGTATAGGACCACATCCCTTCAGGTGTTTGACAATCAAAACAAATGCTGGTTCTTTCAAAACATCAATCAAAAAATTAATAAACTTTTATCCAGGCTAACCAGGAAGCAAGAAGACACAAATTACCAATATCAGAAATGATACAGGTATGAACACTATTAATTTCAAGGACATTAAATATTCAATAAAGGAATATTATAAACAACTCTATATCACAAGTTTGATGACTCAGAAAAAAATGTGCCAATTTCTTGAAAGACGTAAATGACCAAAACTCACACAAAGAGAAATAAATAACCTACATAGTCCTTTATCTATTAAAGACACTGACTCTTTGTGGGGGAAAAAAAGCACCAAAGTGTTTCAATGGAAAATGGTGCCAAACATTTAAGGAAGAAATAAAAAAACAATGCCAATTTTTCACAACTGTTTCTAAAAATAAAAGCAGATGGAATACTTCCTAGTTTTTCTATAGCATTACCTTAATATCAAAACCAGGTAAATACATGACAAGAAAAAGAAAACTTCAGACTAATATCAGTTCATGTTACATGAACATAGAAAAAAATCCTAAACAAAATATTAACAAATTGAATCCAGCAATGTATAAAAAGAATTAGACACCACAACCAAGTGGGATTTATGCCAGATATGTAAATCTGATTCAACATTTGACAATCTATCAATGTAATTCACCACATCAACAGACTAAAGAAGAAAATTTGTATTATGCCAATTGATGCAAAAAGTATTGTGCAACACCCATTCGTGATTAAAAAGAAAAACTCTCAGTAAACTAACATTTCTTGACTTAATAAAGAACATCTTAAAAAAAACAATAACACACAAAACCGTAAGTGAACATAATACTCCATGGTGAGAAACTGGGTGTTGTCTTCCTAAGATTAGGAACAAGCCAAGAACGTCCCCTGTCAGCACTCTTAGTCAACATTTTACTGGAAGTCCTAGCTGGTTCAATAAGATAAGAGAAAGAAGGGGAGAAATAAAACTATACACATATGACATGGTTGTCTATGAAGAAAATCCCAAAGGAGCTACCAAAAAACTCCTGGAATAAATAAGTGGAGAATAAAATCACAGGATGTAAGATCAAACAAAGCTATACAAAGTCAATTGCTTTCTTATCCACCAGATATGAGTGATTGGAATTTGAAATTAAAAAAATAAGAACAGTGGATTCAAGAATCCCTTGTGTCTTCCAGTTTTAATACTCTGCAATACTACATTCTAAACCCTATCACTGACTATTCTATGCCTATGATTCTTTTGCAGCACAGAAATCAGATAAGGTGGCCTGCTGTCCTTAAGATCCACACAAATTTGGCCAAAACTCCTTCCCACACACAGGGTTCCCTGCTTCATTCCTGCTATCTGGAGAATTCTGGAGGAGGGGTATGTTAATTATGATTCTTTGACTTGCACATGAGGGAACCCTAACTCAAACATGGGTCAAATGTTGTGAGCACTTGGAAAAGACCTTTGGATTTGGCAAGATCATCAGTGACCTCAAAAAGTAGTTTCAAAGACTGAGTGAAGGCTTCCAGGGCTCACTCCTAGGTTCTCTTCTATTTTCAATCTCCTTTGACTATGTCAGAACTCTCAGGTAAGAGGTTGGGGAAAGCCCTCATCTCTGGGTTTTGAATTCCATCTATCAGTCTATAATTCTGAAATTACTTTCTCCACCTGGACTTTTCTCCTGAATTCCAGACCTCCACACCTACTGCCTTACTCATATTTCATAATTGTTATTCATAATCCTGCCTCATTACTACTCCCCTTCCAAGTAATTTACACAAGTTTTGAGGATGGTTACAGTGGCTTCCTAATTGCTTCCATCTGCTTCCCTCAAAACCTATGATCATGCTAGAGTCCAGACAGATCCAGAACTACAAGAACAGTCCTTGCTTGCTTCAAACCCTGTAGTGGCTTTTTATTTCACTCAAAACAATGTTTTAATAAAAGAATAAAAACCCTATACCATGTGCCTGCAATTGCCATTGCTGCCTTGACCTCACTATTACCCTCACTAAATATTTCTTCAAAGAAAGACTTGATGTATGGGTAGGCAAAAGTGATAGATCCTCTCCATTGGTGACTGATGTTTTTGCTATTCACTTGTCTGGAAGACTTTGCTTTCCTTGAATTGTATTCTTTGTAACTAATCTCAAAATTCCACCCTGAAAGAAACTCAGCCTGTTTCTTAGATACACACATATGTTCACATGTACGTGCACATGCTTATACACACAAGGCCTTGTGTACAAAGCATATGTTACTTAAATTAAGAGGAAAGACAACCTAGGATGACAATATATCACAGTAACACAGAAAAAGAAAAAATCAACTACTGGATTTCTCTTTTAGAGGACTCCCTTGGTCATTTCTGGCAATGCATTATTTGTCCAGTTTTCTCTCCCCTTTATTTTTCTTTTCTTTTCCTTTCTTTTCTTCTCCACACCCATATTCCTGACCATCTTTTTCCCATGTAGTGGTTTAGCTTCTTTTTGTTTCTTTTCCTTCCAACTCATACCCCTAGAGTTTCACCTTCTTCAACCAAGCAATTTACGACTTTTTTCTTAGATCAAGACAATTATCTCCCAAAGAGGAATTCTCACATAAGCTTATTTGATAACTAAACTTTTCACCCCACCAAATTTTCTCTTATGTTCTAAAATCAAAATTCTAAAGCCAATGAGGTTGCATGCTATTTCAGGTGTTATGTGTTCTAAAATGAGTGATTCTGCAATTCTAGTTTCCCTCCAAGTGGGATGTCTGGGGTGGCAATCCACCATAACTGATCTACAGGTGACTGAATGCCTGCAATAGATTTTCTCTTGCCTGGCTTAGTTTTGGGTGCCCAGGGAACCCCTTCACCTGCAAATCCACTGTGCACTGTGCAGGAGAAAGGAGGAGCAGCATGGGTAGTGAAGTCGGATGCCCTGGGAGTTGAATCCTGGCTCCACTGTTTATTGTTTGTGCCATGTGGGGTGAGCTCCTTAATCTTGCGTGCCACTGTCCTCATCTTTGAAGAGGAGGTAGTAATAGTGCCTATATCATAGAATTGCTGTGAAGACCCAATGAAATGTGTACAAACACTTAGAAATATGCCTGGTGTGCAGCGAGTGCCCAATAAACAGTAACCATGGAAACCTGCATCAGTTCCCCGGACAGGGTTGGGATAATAATAGACACTCATCACATTTGGCAAAGGTGGAACATCAGCCCCAGGTCCTCTCACCAGAGTTTTGTGCTTTTTTCATTGCCAAGTAGCATATTTAGCTGAAATGCCTTCCCATGTCATGTTGATTTAAGCTCTGACATTACGGTCTGATCTTGGATAAGCTGCTTTCCTTCTCTGGGCTTCAGTGTCTCCATCTACAAGATGAGCAGTTGGAACTAGATTATCTCTAAGGATCCTGCCAGTTTTGACCTTAGATATGTACAACCTGAAAGAAATAAAAATGATCTGTGCTACATCTCGAAAGAAGAGTTGTTCGTGCCAGAGCCTCGTGACTGACTGGAGGGCTCTAACACATAGATTCATAGGGCTTAGAAGACCCTTCTGGAAGAGCTGGCACTGAATGCAACACAAATACTGCAGAGCATGGTAGAACTGGGCACTTCTCAAACGTAATGTGCACATGAATCACCTGGGGATCCCACTAAAATAAAGACTGTCATTCAGCAGGACTAGGTGGGGTGTAGGGCTTCTGTATTTCGAACACACTCCCAGGTCTGCAGGTCTGTCAGCAGGTGCACCACCTTCAGAGAAGCACGAGATTAAACACATGCTAACCTAGCACTCCAAAGGCATTGCAGACCAGAGTGTGGGAAAGCAGTCAGCCACCCCTGGGCCTCTGAAGGCAACCCCATCTCTCTGCCGCCACCCCCTCACCCTGGTCAGTGCCACCAGTACCTGCTCGCCCTAATCTGTGTCCAGTAATGTGCAACCACCTGTGCCATTAAATAAAGTTCCCAGATGTGGCATATTGCTCTTCAGGGCAACAATATCCAATAGACCACTCTATGACAACAAAAGTATTTGCTATCTGCACATACCAGTATGGTAGTTGCTCTTTCATATGGCTGCCAAGCACTTGAAATGTGATTGGTAAGATGGCTGCAGGAATTGGGCTACTTAACTTTTCATTTAATTTTTATTTTAATTAATATAAATTAGATTGGCCACATCTGGCTAGTGGCAACCACATCAGAAAGCATGACTTCAGAGGTCAGGTCCATATTGGGGTGCCTGGAAAATGGACTTAATATTTTAAAGTCAGACAGCAATGCTGTTGATCACTAACTGAATGGTCTCTAGCAAATCACTAAGCTCTTGGTATTTTTCTCATTGGTAAGGTGGGGTGAGCACACCTAGTGAACAAGGAGGACTTGAGGATTTGAGGCAACACTTATAAAATTACCGATGTCATGCATGTTTCATAGTGGGTTGCCCCAAAAGGATAGATCTGTGCTTACCTAGTCACCTCCAAAGATTATCAGGTGCTGTAACCCAAATCTGGGACCCCATCACCTGGATCATAGGCCTATAGTCCTGGCCTCACTCATCAGAAAGCTTCAAGGGGAAGATACTTCAGGCCATAAGAGCAATCTGGGTGAATCACCCATTTATTACCTAGAGGTTTTCTGAGAGGAAAGCTGAGTCTGAGCTGAACTCACAGGAGAAAGAAGTGTGTGGTAGCAAGGAAGGGGCACCACGGGACCCACGGCAGGGATGCATATGAGGAGAGACTGCAGGGGATGAGCTTGGGGTGGTGTCTGCTGCAGCAGTCTCGGCGATCAAGACTGTGCCTGTGCTAAGGCAGAGAGGAGAGAGAGGGAACAGGGAGAGGAGCATGGCAGAGGGGAACTCAGCAGGATTCAGACTTGATGACAGGAACTTGAGGGAAAGATTGTCCTGGTGAGCTGGGAGGGTTACTTGGGTCCCATCTTTAGCTGAGGTCCTGCATGCTACTGAAAATCTTGCCGTTTCTGGTGGCACAGGAGCCCCTGAACCAGAGGCCCTGGGCTTCTCCATCTCTTTCTACAGGAGTAGGGACTACAGGGTGAGAGGCCTCAACACTGTGAGGAAACCATTAAGGATGAAGCCACCAGTCCTGGGGGGGTGAGGGCATCAAGTTAACACTTCTCTTCCACGCTGATTTTCGAGGAAAGCAGAGGTGATGTGGATGGTGTCGTGTCACCTTGTATGAAACAGAAAATATTTGCCTGAATTCACAAAGACCTGCTTATATGGGTCTCAGCTGCTGGGTGATCTCAAATACTTCCTGCAGGTACACTCTGTCAGTCCTATTCAGGTCAGGTGGTTTCGTGCAGGCTCTCTCAGTCCATCCAGGCTGGGTCAGTACAGGATGAGAACTGAATTCTCAGCAGACCTAGATTCTGAAGCCAGAAAATCTCAGTGTTGAAAGAATTGAGATCAAGTGGTCATCCAACATCAGCTCACATGCCTCCAGGACAAGGGATTCACTAGCTCTCAAACATCTGGCTTCCATCACTGCACAGCAGTAACTCATGGACATTTTCTCAAACAGAATCCTATTGTCTATTGGGGTTCTATTCATCCCTTTGGTACCCTTTGGTGAGCTCCTTCTTCACAGGAGTCCTGTGGCAGAAATGTGGTAACATCTCTCTGCTCCCACCCCGGCCACAGCTCTGCTCTCAGTCATCTTCCTAGGACAGACAAGGCGGTCTCATGGCCTATAGATGACACACTCGGCCCTCATTGTTCTTTCAATGGGCCGTGATGACTTAAAACTCAGCCACCCAGCAGGGGTGCCGGGTGTGGTGAGGGTCCAATGAGACAGGCAGTTTACAAACCCCTGAGGGAGCCTCCATCAGAAGTTTGCCCCAGTGCAGTGTGGAATTCTCCACTTAAGAGGAAGCAGAGTCCTTGATGGGATCTCTGATCCATCCAGGGCAGGGTGCAGGCACTTAGAAGGATAAGCCCTGAAAAGTTTTTGCACCTCCCATACATAATGTAGAATGAAGTTAATTCTAATCTGTTAAGTATCTACAAGGATGTCTGATAAAATAATGATTTTTCATTTGAGGAGTAAGTACCTCAGTGGTTTTTTTTTGGGGGGGGAAATTATCAAACATTAAATCTTTCAAAAGTGGCCTATATCTGTTTGTTTTGGTTTTGGTGACTGATTTGCTGATGACCTGTTTAGTTCTAAGTCTTTTATCCAAAGAATTTTCAACTGAGAATCAAAATGTACAGAATATATTTTAGCGTTTAAAGCTCAGAACAGGGGGTTGTGTGGGTGAGGGTCATTGGAACCATAAATCTATCGAAATCAGATGCAAGATCGTCAGCTTTTATCTGGGAAGAAACTCCTTAGCTTCTATTAGATTTTCAAAGGGTCTATACCACAGAAGCCCAGGACCACTAATACAGGCTCATGGAATTGAAGCCACTCCTACATAGACACAAGTCTCCTAGCAGCTAGTGGTATGAAGTGGTACCACTTTGGAAAACTGGTTGTCAAATAGATCCTGAAGTTACAAATACATTTATGTGATGTTTATACTTATCAGAAAATTGCACATTGATACAACCTATAACATGTGCAAGAATGTCCATAGCAACTTTATTCATAATAGCCTAAAACTTGAAATTGCCCTGATAGTCATCTATGATCAAAGGGTAGTTAAATTGCTCTATCTTCAAGCAATGAAGTATCATAGAGAAGTGAAAATGAACAATCAGCATTTGTCCATAGTGATGAATATCATGCAGAATATTAAATGAAATAAGCCAGATACAAAAGCTTACCTAGTATGTATGACCACATTCATATAAGATACAAAGAAGAGGGCGTCCCTGGTAGTGCAAGTGGTTAAGCTTCAGTACTATGAAACTATCAGCAGTCACTGCAGCACAAGTTCGATTCCTGGCCAGGAAGCTAACACACATGGCGCAGCAGACCTCTCTTGTCTCACCCCCTGCTCCCCTCAGCAGTGTATTTCTGCCAATCTGCCTGTTCTGCTCCCCACTCTATCTATGCTCTCACCATTCCCCCACCTCTGGCCTACATCCCAGCTCTTACATGCATGCATAAATACACCTTTAAACAAAAAGATACAAAGAAGAGGTAGCACTAATTCATGTCGTTAGAAATCAGAATAAGGATTAGCCTATTGATAGGAAATACTGGAAGGGGACACTAGGCAAGGTCTGTTTGCTAATCTGGGGGCTGGTTAAGTGGATGCGTTCAGTTAGAGAAATGAGCTGCATCCTATGACAGATGCA
>PVIJ01002457.1:0-160464 GCA_004024925.1 Scalopus aquaticus | reverse complement strand
AAAAAAAAAGAAAAAAAACCCCAGTTTAAAAAAAAAAAAAGAAGTAACATGTAACAAGTAACATCTAATAACTAACCTATTGTTGCGTTTCTTGGTTTTGATATAGCTTTTGTTGGGGTACAATTTACATATAATACAGTTTACCTATTTAAAATAAATAATTCAGTGGATTTCAGTATTTTTCACAGTTATAAAACCACCACAATTGATTTTAGAAAACTTTTATGTCATAAGAAACCCTATACTGATAGCCTCCAGTCCCTATAGCCCTAGGAAACCACTAATATTTTTTTTTTTAATTTCAATAGATTTGCCAGTTCTGGATATTGTATATTAATGGAATCCACAATATGTGGTCTTTTGTGCCTGGCTTCTTTCATTTAGCATAATGGTATTTTTTTTAAGATTTATTTACTTATGTATACAAGCTGAGGTGTAGGCCAGAGGTGGGGGAGGGTGAGAGGATTCACCAGAGACAGACTGGGGAGCAGAACAGGCAGACTGACTGAAATACACTGCTGAGGGGAGCAGCGGGTGAGACAGGAGAGGTCTGCTGCGCCATGTGGGAATCTCCATGGCTGGGGCTTGAACTCATGCTGCAGTGGCTGCTGATAGCTTTTTAGGCTGAGACTTAACCCCTTGTGCCACCAGGGAGGCCTAGCATAATGTTTTCAAGGTTTGTCCATGCTTGTAGCATATGTCAAGTCTAAAGCTTAGTGAAAGCTGGTGGGCAGGTGTTGCTTGTTTCCTGGCTACTGTTGTGGCTCAGGCTAATGTAAGTCTGCCCTGTCTAATCTCATTAAAAATAATCAGACCTTCGGGAGGAATATTGGGACATTGATGATGGCACGGTGTGAAAACATACGGTTTTTTGTTTTTTTTTAAAGATTTTTTTTTTTTAATTTATACATACAAGCTGGGGTACAGGCCAGAGGCGTGGGGCGGCGAGATGGTTCACCAGAGACAGAGTGGGGAGCAGAACAGGCAGATCAGAGGTACACTGCTGAGGGGAGCAGCGGGTGAGGCAGGAGAGGTCTGCCGCACCATGTGGGATTCTCCCCGGCCGGGCGTCGAACTCGCATCGCCGCTGCTGACAGCTCCACAGCGCAGTGCTCAACCGCTGCGCCACCAGGGAGGCCCATGAAAACATACGTTTATAGAGGTTTGAACTTACAAGCCCTAAAATGTTACAATAATATAAACCAAATTTATCTCAATAAATGTAAAAGAAAAAAGAAAAAAAAAAACCTGGTTAATGTAGAGATGTTCTGAACTTGCTTCCCTGAGTAGTTATGAGAATTAAGGTAATGTCTGTGAGGGCCTAACATGACGCCTGGGTCTCATATGAGGGTCTCAGTGACTTCATGTGGATCACTTCAACTTTTTAGATTTTTATAAGAATTTGTCAAAATCAAGCAGTAAATAAATTTTAAATAGGTCCTTTCAGTTAAATTTACTGATTCCTCTCCCCATCTTTTTGTTTTTGTTCTCCCCAAGGCTATGCCTTTCTGCTGTTCCAGGAGGAGAGCTCAGTACAAGCTTTGATAGATGCTTGCCTGGAAGAAGATGGGAAACTCTACCTGTGCGTGTCAAGCCCCACCATCAAGGATAAACCGGTAAGTAATATGCAGCCAGCTGTTACTTTTCCAGAGCTCATGTGCAATTGAGTAACTGTCTCTTTCTTGTAATGAAAATACTGGTAACTAAGATCTGCTTACCCAGGGTGACCTTGCTGTGCAGTGGAGCTGGGCTGTTGTTGATGGGAAGCTAATAACAGATTACACAGTATTTCATTTTATACCTTTAGGACCATGTATAAACAAATGTGCCCTTGTCTTCACATCACAACTCTTTTAAGCTAATTCTTATTTAGAAACTGAATTGAAGTAAATAATGTGCTTAGTGGTTTTAGAAATTGGATTCTGTCATTTCAGATCAAGGACAGGAATAATTTCTTTCTTTTTTAAAGATCATAACCATCAGTGTTTATGTGCCTTTGAATGCACGGCATTGTCCTGGGTGGTATTCACAGCTAGCTAAATAGAGCCTTCTAGACCAGGAGCATATACTCCAAAATGGATAACTTTGCACAGAGCAAGAGAAGGAAGGCGGAGAACATGGAGCCAGATTATAAGTAAATGTACATTTATGCAGAGTTTGTGGGGTTTTTTTACGATTTATTTTTATTTATATATGCTTACAGGAATTGGGGTGTAGGCCAGAGGCGCGGGAGTGAAAGGATTCACCAGAAACAGAGTGGGGAGCAGAACAGGCACATCTACTCAAATGCACTGCTGAGGGGAGCAGCAGGCGAGACAAGAGCGGTCCGCTGCGCCATGTGGGTCAGGTTCCTGGCTGGGGATCGAACTCATGGGATCAAACTCATACTTCAGTGGCTGGTGATAGCTTGATAGTGCTGAGACTTTAACCCCTGCACCACCAGGGATGCTTCAGAGTTTATGGTTTCTGAACCAAAGAGCATGCGTGAGTAAGTCATTGGGTCATTGACTAAATCATTCTGTTTAGTTCGCACTCCTCCTTTAGCCTTGCAGAGCAGAAGAAAAGAACATGGGTAACATAGCAAAAGTAGGGATCTGTGAGTATTTAGGGGGATGGTAAGTTTGTAACAAGTCTCAGTGTTGGGAGGGGGAATAGAGTAAAAATAGTGATGTGAAGTGGGCAAAGGACCAAAGCAAGTCTCTGTTGTGGCACCTCTGTGAGATTTTACAAGGTGTGGTACTTTTTGACAGCTAAGTTTATTCTCATAAATGTGGATAGGAAAAGAGTTGGGGTCAGGCATAGAAGTTCCCAGTTTTGAGTCTTGATTCTAGCATTTAAATAATAATGTTCTGTATATGACATGTAATCCTCACTGAATCTTGGTTTCTTTATCTGGAAAATGAGAAAAATAATCATTCTTCTCTGAGATGATGAGAAGCTCATAGAAAAAGAAATTGAATGTGAAAGCATTTTATGAGATCAGGAACTTGTGCAGATGTAACTGGTTGGTGTTATTTGTCCAACATAGTGCTGTAGGATTCAGGAGAGCAGGAGTAGAGCTCAGCTACATGGTATCATCTATTGAAAAGAATGGTAACATCTAGAACAGGGCTTATAGTTGTTTGCCAAAGATTGATGCAGGCAACTGCTGCATGTAAAGCCAAAGAGTTACTAAAGAATGGGAATATGGAGTCATAGTAGAAGAACCTAGGATTTTAGCAAGTGTGAAAGTGCCTCTGTAATTTTCTAATTCTGGGGCCACTGCCAAATTTTTATAACAACAGTGACAGCATTGGATACAGTAGCTATGCAGGTGGGGGGAACAGTAGGTGGGAGGAAAGAGTAGGGAACCATTGTTATCTTTGGTCTTAATTTAAGCAGAGAGAAGAGGTTGTGTTTTATGAGAGAGAGATGGGAAATGACTGTGATGGGAATGTTCAGTGTTTCATCTGAGTAAATAGTAAGGAAGTGGAAATAAATTCTTAAAGTCTGGAATAATGATGAGATCAGAAAGACTATACTCATTAAGGCAGGGTCAAATGTCTGATGTAAATGGTCAACCTTCAGATTCTTCCATGGCATTTTCCATAAAGGGGGATGAGAGTGAGTCGTGCAGGGTTAAAATGGGATTAGAGAGAGGATTAGAAATATCTTTTTATATGTAAAAAGGCAGAGGGATAAAGGTACATATCGAGGTTGTTCTACCCATAATAGATAAAGACATCGAACTGAGGGGAGGAGACTGGAATTGAGCAGATGGGACTTGTGTACCTTGGAAAGGTCATGTCACTGACTCTGTAGGAGGAGTGTAACGTGCTGTGTCACGGCCAGCCCACACCAGTACTGAATGTCTCTTGAGAGTGGAATGAGCAGTGCTGATTTGCAGGTGGAAGTGGTATGGAGACAACACCATAACTATTGAGTGTTTTCTCTACAAAATTGTTTGCTACCCTTGGCATGAAAGACTTTTGAAAATAATTAGTGTAATTATCTGTTTTGGAAATGTTTAAGAGGAAACTAACTTTCATTGTTTGTGTTTCTATAAATTTCTGCCTTATTGCAGAAATAAGTTTTCATTTTCTGAGCTCAAGTGAGGCAGTTTTGTTGAAGCTTGGTGAATTCTGAGTGGTGACTACCAGTCATATATTTCTTTGACTCAGGTATATTCCGAATTTTCAGCATAAACATCTTGAATAAAACTAAGGATGGGAAACATCCCCAAATACCTATAATTCTACATTCTGTTTTGGATTCCACCTCCTTTGAATCCATTTTTGAAACTTGTGCCTTTCTTGATTTTAACTCCATCTGCACTACTCCCAGCTTCATTTGACAACCCTTCCCTACTCAGTTTTCTATACAGTCCACCTCACTTTATATGCTTCCACAGAAAGTGAGAGCTGGGTTGAATACTTGGTAGTAAATGACAACCTTGTCAATAACTCAAGGTAAAGTCAGCCTTTGGCCCTTACTTCTCAGCATGGCTACCTTTCAGAATGTTCTGCCCTCATTCTATTTAGTTCTCACTAATTCTCCCTGGATTTCTCCTTTAAAATATACCATGTTCTGAAATGACCTCACAGATTTTCTATCCTTTGTCCTTCTTCGATATCCCTCCCCACCCAAGTCAAACTCCGATTCCCTTTATGTGGATTAAGTTAATCAGATTGTTGTTTTTTTTTAATACAGAGCCTAATATCAAGGGCCCCTGTCACTTACCTTTTTTAAAATAACGTTTGTTTTTTAACTCGAATGAATCCCTCATTCGTTTTCAGGTAGTATTGAGATATTTTTGGTTGGTGAGTACTTTAATTAAATGACTCCATTCAGACTGTTCTATCTGTAGATCTGGCCCTGAAAGATGGCAAAAGGAACTGTATTTATCACCTGATTGACACTTCAGTCCCCCAAAATGGGAAAAGCAGGAGTTACTGCAAAGCTTCTAGATCTGTGATTATTTTTTCCTCCTCCAGCAAGAGGAGTTCCATAATTCAGAGGTCCCAGGAATCCCAGAGGATAGCTATGTCCTTGTTCATGCTTCCTGTGAAGCAGGCAGACATTGAGACAGTGGTCCCTCTCATCAAGGTGACTACTTTTTGAATGTATGAGTGGGCTGAACCTGATGTTTCAAGACAGCAAAGAGATAGAGCAGGAAACCTAAAAGGATCTAGCAGAGAGATAGAATGAAAGAGAGTAACCTTGCAAAGAAGGTGAGGAAGGGGACACACATGTTCTGGGACAGTTTGGCCAGAGATGTGGGATAACAAACACCTTGAAAAAGGACCAGAGAACATTCCTTCTTCCTCTTCCTTGCAGTTTATAGCACAATCATATGTCCTGAAATATGAAGGATTGATTTTGCTGTGTATTTAAAACTGTCTTACCACACTGAAGTGTGCTTATGTAGGATTAGTAGGGTTATTGCTTAGGTAACATGTCATTCGCTTAAAAAATTGAAAAAAATGTTGCAAGTGAGTAAACTGGAAATAGAGGCTGGTTTAATTGCTTAATTTTTAATTCTGCCAGTCTGTCATTCTGGTGTCTCCTACCCTTATTTATATATCTGTGGAACCACTAGTATTTTTAATCACTCCTCTTTAACTACAAAAACAACCTTTTGCCTAGGATGTAAGATCTTCCCAGTCTGACTTCACATTTTTCCAAACTTACTTTTTTGCGTTTTTCTTTTGAACCCCATATGCCAGTCAGCTGAAATATTTCTGCACCCATCTCAATTTCTAATTCCTAATCTTATTTTAAGACCCATCTCAAATGCCATCTCTTTCCCGAAGTCTTCTCTGATTACTGTACCACCTATAGTGAATCATACCTAATAACTCTCCAGCCCTCATGCAGTCTTTTTTAAATGTTGAGTCGTTCTTCAAACTATGTTTGAGTGCCTGCCATGGGCAAGCCATAGTACAAGTGACTACAGATCAAAGCTTACTATGAAAAGACATAAAACCGTGTGTTTAAAATATTAATGGTATAATGTGTAGTTGAAACAACTATTTAAATACACAAGTCTATGGAGCATGCTACATACAAGGTTCTCACATAAATTAATAAAAATAACATATAATGAATATAAACAATTCTTAAATGCTTTGGAGAGTTCATATATACCTATAGTGTTGAACGAAATCTTGAAGTGTCATTTGAACTAGGCCTTGAAGTATGAAGAAAGTTTGGAGACTGACTAAAAAAAGAGTAGAGATGTGAGGAAATCAAGTTTTGAGGGAAAGGCTACAGTATGAACCCAGAAATGAGATATTGTGCAGTATGGGTGGAGAGCATTTAGGCTGGTTAGCTGGAACATGAATGTGTGACTGAGTAGAGGGAAATTAAATTGGAAAAAATAGTCAGGGGTTACTACGTTACAGGGCACCTTGATTGACTAAGTGTTTGGGCTTGTGGTATGTTTACTCAGACTCTTTCATTTTCCACAAGTTACTACCGTCTAAGACAATAACTATAATTTTACTCAGCCCAATCAAATCTGATTTTGTGTGTTCACCTTATAATTCATGACTAAGCCACATCATGTGTGTCCTGTGCCACCTTGGAAATCTCCAGTACTCTGATCCTCTTGACTCCTCCATTTATTTATTTGTCCCTTGACTAAATTTATGGTTTGGGTACCTTCCTTTATAGGAATTCCCCAGAGACGGAATTCCTTATCTAAAATAGAGAAATCCCATTAAATTCATAATAAATATTACCTCCCTGCCCCTGAGTTTTTGGATTTGAAAATGGGTCCAGAGTTTCTTAGTGCTTGAATCTTTGGAAGCTGTCTTCCCTTTTCTAGGGAGGTATAAAAGATGTTGCTGTTCCAGGTACTGAGTGGTGTTTAGTAGACAAAATAGCCAGTACCCCTTAAGGGATCACAGTCAATGTTTTCCAAGGTGGGTTCTGAAGAGCACTTGTCCTGTCAAGTACTAGTCTGTTGAGAGGATAATTGACAAAGGATTTGCTAATAATAATAGGTACCACTTATTAAGCACTTAAGTTGTACATTTTGTAGCCATTTTCTACTTCAATTGAAGTTTCTAAAACCAAAAACATTTGGGAAACATTGGTATATTGAGGGTACAACAAATAAACTTGCCTGATATTGTTTAATCCAGCATATCATATACTTGTTTGGGGGATTATAATTGTGAAGATTCTGGTGGAATTAGTATTCCATGAAACTCACTCAAAGTATAGGCCTCTTCCCACGAAAAACTTAGGAAACTTGAACTTTAATGTGTACATTCCTCCCAAGAGTTTTAGTGATCAGCCTGCCAGTAACAACATCCTTGCCCTAGTACGTGGAGCTGAAAATACACATTTATGTAGACACTGGACAAAGTTGTCTGGCTATAGAGCATGATTGCCTAAGGCTATGAACCTGTAAGTTAAAATAACTGAATATTTTGCCATTTCATTGCAAAATCATTTTAGTTTTGTTTGTTGGCTTAAGAATGGTCTATCGGTAATTTTTTTAATGTGTTAAGAATCAATCAGTTTGGAGAGAAGAAAGAGGTTAATCACTCACTAATAAAAATAAATGTATTTTGACATGTCCATGAGACTACTGAGAAGCAAACCCTGGAAGACAGGGAATCTTGTCTGCATACAGCATCATTGCACTGAAAAGAGTATATGTAGAGTGTGGGTCAGATAAATCTGAGTTTCTCTTTTTAGTTGACTTCACTCTTCTGAGCCTTAGTTTCTTTTTTTCTAAAATGGAGATAACTTTGCAGCATTAACAGTTGTGATGAGGTTTAAGTATGAGTGTGACAGTGTGTTAGATACGTAGCACAGCGGTATAGTGGAGATGCCCAGAAGTGCTAATTACTCCTTTTTTTCAAAAGGGAGTTGTCTATCATGCTCACACTTCCTAAGTGATGTGGAAGCATCAGCAGTGGTGATGAGCACTAGGTAATTCGGATCACTGAGTGGTGGGTCATCTGGTAGCATCAAATATGTGCTGATTATGCCCGAGCCCTGGGGTGCACACTGGTAACTGGACATACTCTATTTCCCTCCCTCTGGAAAGTGGCTCTCAGGTCAGTGAGGAGAGTAATCTAGCAAGGCAACTGCTGGACATCTTGCAACACCGGTGTCTGCTCCGCAGGAAAAGCTTTGCTAACCAGACATTGATGAATCCAGAGCATGCGCTAAGGGTTGGGCACTGTCCCAGGAGATTGGACTCTGCGAAGAGATACAGGTTAAGCCTTAGAAGGATTCCAGAGTCCAATGGAGATTTGAAATAGACAAGTGACTAGTAAGGGAACTAAAGAGTTACAAGTGGCATGATGGAAGTATTATAGAGAGTAGTTGTGGTGGGAGCTCAAAGGGCAAAGTGGTCAGGTGTTCCTGAGGGAGTCAGGAAGGCCTTTAGAGAAAATGTGTTCTCTTGACTCTTCCTTTTGGTAATATTGATGTTAATTACGGCGTTTGATCCGTAATGGCTTTATTGAGTCAAGCATAGAGTGAGACTGTATTTTAGCCATTTTCAAAGCACAGTTTATGCATGCTCACAAGGGCATTGGGTGCCCTCATGACACAGTATAGAGAGTACTGTTTGAAGTGTTGAAATGTAAATGAAGACCCCAAAAGGAGCTGAAGCCTGTGTTTTTCATGTACCGGGAAGACTGTGCAGCTTTGTACAGACAGTGGGGGTTTCCTTTTTGTACCTGAACTGTTACCTGACCCTGCTGGTGGATCTGGACATCCTGGAGGGCAGGAGAGAATTTCCCATCATTACTTTTGACTTACTGTCTAGGAGAATTCCTGGCTATTTTGATGAGACTTTTTGAAAACTGTAACCTACTTGTATCTAACGAGTGGGAGGAATAGTGTGAGAATTAATTTTCTACTTTGGAGACCAGTGGAGCTCTGACTGGAGTCAAAAGTCTTATCAAGACTCAAACTCTGGTCAACTACTAGGTTCCTTTCTGGCCACAACCCCCCGAAATTAAAGAAAGGACATCTCCTCCTCACCAATGGTGGAGAACAGCACTTGAGAATAGTTGGTATCTTAAAAGCTCCTGGAAATTGGCTGACTTGTTTGTAAGTAAAAGTTAGGTTGAAATGAGATACCAAATGTGAGTGTACTCTAAAGAGTCCAAACCACGATTATTGCTATTGTGGCTGCTAGTTTTCGTGGTTAATAATAATAAAACAACCCCTGATACTATAGAAGAGATAAAGATGCCTCACAAACCACATACTAGTTTGTCTGTGATACTTTGGGCCACTCCCATCATTCTGTGAGGTCTGTGATGCTTAAAATAGAACTGCTGACAGCTGAGGTAGATCTGAGTTTATTAGCACGGTAGCTGAGCTGTTGCAGTGGTATGTCAGCGGACCTAGGTTTAGCTGACTCATCCTGGCTGTCAGAAGAACTGGGATGCTGCTGCTTATTAGGGAGAGCAGAATGGGTGGTTCTGCAGTATTGTTTGTTTTTTTTTTTTTTTTGATACATGTAAATTGAAAGGATTGTAGAATTAAGGAACTAAACGTGGAGACTTTTTCCTGAAGAGCTTGAGTAGGACTTTGAAAGAGGAAAAAAGAAATGGGGAGGAGTAAGTCTGAACTCTGAGCTGTGTGCTTCATGGAAAGACAACAAACAGTAGGGTGGGGTTGGGGGGGGCAGGTAGTTTCCTCAGCTCACTACTCAGATTGTACTATTGACTCTGAACAGCTGGCTGGGTTTATGTGGCAGCCTTGAGATGAACAGGTGGGAAGGAAGGCATGTGTAGTTGGGTGTTTGTAACCTGGGAAAGTAACCAGACATGGTTGAATGAAATATAGGGTGAGCTCAAGATGACATCATTTATTAGCAGATAAGTGTCTGAACACTAAATAGTGGTCTAACCTGAGGGAAGTCTAGAGCTACAGGGAGGCTTGGTCATTTCTGAAACTTGAAGCCCTCAGGTCTGTGTTAAAAATTGTTCTTACTAAAACTGTTTTCTCTTATCCTACTATTAAAGGATTATTTATCCTATCCAATAAAAGTGCATTTTAGATTTAATTTTAGCTTAGAGGCTTTCACAGATTTTCAGTGAAATTTCAGTGAAATTTCTTTTTTAGGAAATGATGTTATCTTACAGTTTCCTGTCAAAACAAGTGACCCATATTGCATTTCTTAATTTTTTTTCCCTAGCATTTAATCTTAACCCTGTTAATGGCTTTAGTTTAGGTGGAAACTTTTTTATATAGAACTATAATTAGATATTCTTCACAGGTAGCAATATAGTCAAACTGGTTCAGTAACAGCTCTTTTGTGCAGTTTAGTCAGAAAACCTTTAGTTCTTTTAACATCTATTTATTTGACTTCACTATAATCTTCACCATTTAGAGTTAATTTCTTAAGAAGCAACATTTTTAAAGCAATACCAAGAAATAAATGGGAAAAGGCCAAAATTGGAGTGAAGTTTCTACATTTTCTTCAATTAGTTTAACTTTCTGTACTATAGTTAGACACCAAACAATAGTAAAACATAGTACTGCAGTGTTATTCAAAGTGTAAATATTAATAGGTGTTATGAAAAAAAATTAGTTTCATGGAAATAGTTTTGGAAATACTGAGTTAAACAACATTTGAACAGATTTCTTTACTGTAGAACTTCTTAAAAGAGTTTTTAATTAATATACAACAATGGGCGCCATGAAGCTCCAAGAAAGGAGAGTCTGTAACTTTTTCCAAACTCTGACTGGCAGAACAACAGGTACCTGAGCTTCATCACATACACCTTGGGAACCCTTGAAAAGGAAAATTAGTACATTCAGTACTAACTGTTAATATCATTAACGGTATATTCTTTCAGATTGCTTGAAGGCTGATATTAAAAATTGGTATATTTATACTATCAAGTTTTATATTTGGTTTTTGCCCTTAGAAGAGTTTGCTTTTGGAGATAAGCAGTTAAACAACATAGCTTATTAATTCACAAGAATTTAGAAGACAAATGATTCAGTGAAAAGTAGGTTTTATGGTCCTATCAGAGCTTCCAGAGGAGTGCTTGGTTAAATGGAAACCATAGAGAAATGATTTTTGTATTTTCGATCATGAGGGCTTATGGAACACAACATTCCATTGTGAACTGTGTGGTAACTTAACCGTGCAAGCCAGAGATTACAGATTGGGGCCGGCAGGGTAGATCTGGCCTGCAGATAGTTTTGTTTAGCCTGTACAGTGATTTTAACATTTGAATTTGAATTTGTTCTCAACATTTTAAAATTTCAAAGCTTCTTGCAAAAATCTGAATTTCTAACTGCTCTTGAAAAATGGAAAGTCTGACAACACATTCACAAATGATAACTTGCTGGAGTTGAGAAATGTCTTCCTTTAAAAGGGGTGGTTTACTCTGGTGTTGTCACTGACTGCCTACTAGCTGCTATAAATAAAGGCTTTTGAGGCTTGACACATTTATGCTAACTGTGTGGCCGTGCAGGCATTTGGTTTTGTGTAAACCCTTCTGTTACGACATAACATGTCCAAAGGACTGATGAGCAGTGGTGCCCAACTGGCACAGCCGCTTCCTAGAGTCACCTTTACAAGTGAATATTGTCAGGTTGCTCCAGGAATCTTGTTAGACTCATTTAAAAGAATCTTCGCCATTTCTGGTGATATCTCTATACTTGTCCTCAGGGTATTGAGGCTATTACTGCCCAGAGTATAGCCTTTTTGGCAACATACTAGAAGAGTTGTTTCACAGGCACACAATGATCCCTGTATTTGTAAAAGTTGTTTTGCCAAGGCAAAGTTATATTGAATTAGGACAGAGTTCTAATTTCATTCATTCTCAAAAATAATTATTAAAGAAACAGATTTTTTAAAGCCATTTTTATTTATATTCTATCTTTCTACAAAATATTTGAGTTAGCATGAAGATTGTAATATTATAAAATAAAAACACATACAGACTCAAAAATCAGGACCAGAAAATATATTCAAAGAGTAAGTCAGAAAGATGGAACATGGATATCAGGCCCTGAGGTCTGAGAATAAACTTTAGAAGATGGAGAACATATCTTATGTGAGAGTGAGTTTAAATTTCAGAGAGAAACACATTGTGAGAGGAACTTATTAGTACAAACAGGGCCTCAGCGTTCCTTTTTGCTTAGGGTAGAGTGTGCTGATGTTGCCTATGTTGACATTTTTCTGATTCTGCAGTAGTGCAAGCTCTAAGCAGCTGTTTTCTGGTGGCAGCTGGCAAGTGTGGGTTTTGTGAATAGGGTTAATCATTACTTTTCTCTAGAGTGTTCATCCTGTATTTTTAACTAGTTTATAATGCCAAGACTAGGGTAAGGAGATGGCTTGGGGATGAGGTGATGAAATGAGGTGGGTGTGGTATGGAAGGAGAGAGGAGAACGTAATGAGACTTTTAGCAGGAGGGTTTGCAATCTTCTGCAGAGTTCTTTTGGGCAGCGGTGATCTGCAGCTGTTAGAGAAGGCTGCATGTTCCATGCATTTGTTTAAATGAAACCAGACCACTCAGGGATTGTTTTCATTTGTGAAACAAAGTGATCCTCAATCAGACTTACCTTACCAGGTCCTGAAACTCCTTAACTACTGTATAAGGGATGAGACTAGCAGAAGAAAGGGCTCATTGTAGATAAAGATAAATTCTCCTTTTAAAAATATTGGTGATGTTAGAATCCTTATCCTGACAGTATCAGAAATTATCCTGTTTTTAATTAAAAATTAAACCTCATGAAGACATTTAAAAGTGGTGCTCCTGTGGTATTAGTGCATCAGCCTTTATGGTAAATGTCAAAGGAATTAATTGATAATTTAGTCAAGTAGACCAAATTTTATAAGGGAAGAGCTAGGAGTTCTGGTTTTTTTTCTTTTTTCATGCAGAAAAAGGTAGCACAAATGACAGAGTAATATAACAGAATTGCAAACAGGTCCAAGTTTTCAGGGTCTCAATGGAGATTTTATGGTTTCTGGCTAACTGGGGACAGCAACAAAAAGTTAGGTGAGGGTGAATTTTGTAGCAATCATGAGGAATTTGTAGACCTTCTAACTGAGCAGTGCCAGTTTTAGAGTTGATTCAAGGTGTTTGGAAAGTATAATTAGAGATGCAACCTTTCAAATGAGAGTGCTCCTGATATAAGCTAAGCAACATGAAAAATGATCTTGTGTTTCCTCACATTAAGTGTTGATGGTTGAGCATTGGAGAAAATGAAGAATTTTCCTGGTCCTCAGGAATTGAAAATTTAACTGTTTTTTTCTTATCCTAATCATTGAAGGAAAAAGGGAGAGGAATAATTCTTAAGGACAGACATTGGTTTCTCTGCTTCTGGACTAGTCCACTTTCCAAAGCATGTGACAGGCCGTGTGACTGGTTTTCCGGGTGAAACTCGTCCTTTCAGTGTGGAAGGGTATTTTGGGTATTTTTGTTTTATTTTACTTTAGGCTTTTCTTTGATAATTCATTTATGGACTTAAAGGGGTATGTTTTAAGGTTAAGATTCTGATGGAATACCTTATTTTTTATTACATGAAATTACAAACTATGGGCAGGAATTCAGAGTCCTAGTGAAGAAAAATTTCCAGTTAGAGAGGGATATTCCACAAAGATTTCTTTTTCTACTCAATGAAAATTTGCTTCAATCTCTAGACTTGCTTTTATTTAACCAGACTCATAGGAAAATCAGATAAATGAAAAGTAGATAATGCTGTGGCTTCAGTGTTTTATATCTATCACCAGTAATTCCATGCTAATTTAATGAGTGTAATCTAAGTTAAATTATATTGCTGAAAGAGAAATGTTTTAACTTTAGGGGATGATAAAAATTTAAAAGCCAGACATACAGATAATTTTTTGAAAATATTTCTAATGTTCCTGTTCCCTCCATGTAGGTGGGCTGTTAGAAACCGAAGTGCTGTACTGTGACAGGTTAAAGATAGTCTAGCATGTATTAAAATGGATCTGATTCAAAACCCAGACTCTACTTCTAAAAGACTGTTTTTTCTGTTGAAACCACAGGTGGTTTCTGAAGGTTTCATGGTATATGTCTAGAATGTCGAGTATAGAGCCTATAAGTAGATTCCCCAAGAGTTCCATTGAAAGGCATTTAACGCAGATTACATTAACTAATAACTGGATATTGTGTGGGTTGTATATGTTGGAAAATGCACAAATCAGTGGGTTTGTCTTTAGTCACCTTATACTCATTTGGGGTTGATGGAAATGAAGTAAGGACCAAGTAAACGACTTTTTTTCAGGTGCAAATTCGACCATGGAACCTAAGTGACAGTGACTTTGTAATGGATGGTTCTCAGCCTTTGGACCCCAGAAAAACTATCTTTGTTGGGGGAGTTCCACGACCCCTTCGAGCTGGTGAGTGGAAATAGTAACACCACAACAAAACCAACAACAAAGCCCCCAATGCATTTAGTCGTCAATATTTTCTAGGTTTCTGATCAGCTATACACAGTCATCAAAAGGAAGGCTCTCATGTCAGTTTTGCTGAGCTTTTTTCAGGATTAAATGCTTTCTCCCCAAAATGCCCTTATTTCTTAATGGTGGCAGAGTGAATTTTATTTAGCTGTTTATTTCAAAAGGATGAATTCTATTGAGTGCTTTCCTATTCAACCACATATTTTTAAAAAATAATAATGGCAACGTATTTGGCAGGGTGCACAATGCCAGTTAGCATTGTTACATCTGACAGAACA
This sequence comes from Scalopus aquaticus, assembly GCA_004024925.1. Taxonomy (NCBI): domain Eukaryota; kingdom Metazoa; phylum Chordata; class Mammalia; order Eulipotyphla; family Talpidae; genus Scalopus; species Scalopus aquaticus. The sequence continues at coordinate 145,782 of PVIJ01002457.1, read as the reverse complement.
GAAGTGCCCCTATGACAGATCTGTCCAGCACAGCTGCAGGCCCACTCAGTAATGAACCAAATTATTGGTGGCATTTGTATCACTGGGAATCAAGCTGAACTAATCCCAAGTGAAACCAGTTCCTACTTTTTCTTATGCACGTTGAAAAAGGAAAAATTTGAGAATCTTCACTATGATTTTATAAAGCCTCCCTGTTTTTATTTTGAGTCCCTTTCCAGTGATGAAGTAATTGTGCCTGCCATGGTGTGGCAGAAACATGGTTGACTGAGGCATTTAAAATGATGCTGAGCTGATATTTAAAGCTAAAGACAAATCTAATCTGCTGTGAATAATGTTACTGCCAGCAGAATATAATAAAATTATTTGTAAGAATTAAATCTTTAAGTGCTTAAAATAACTGAGTTTTTAAAAAACAAGATGAAAAAAACAAGGTTAACTGTTGCCACTGTAGTTGTAGATGTAACATTGTCTGTCTTGCCTGTAAGTAACCTAAAAAGTAAAACAAAAAGCAGAGATCATTAAAATCAAGTTGTGAAGATAGAATTATAACATGTATCCTGTAGCTCTCTAGCTCTCTGACTTTGGCTTCTTAATTCTGAAAATCCCTCAGTATTTCTAACTTATTTATACAATTCCAGTCTACTCCTAAAAATAAATTTTGACTTATGGAACAATAGATTCTCAATTCCATTTCAAAGGATTTTTAAACATGAATTATGAGTGTGACATTTGTAATTTTACAGTTTCAGAAATTCAAATATCTTTGGATATTATTTTCATTCTAATGAAAAATTGTGCTGAAACAAAGAAATAAAACAATGCAGTAGAGGTGCTTCCCCATTATCTACTGTCAGAGAATGAAATCTAGGAGGGGCAAACTCAAATAGGAGCAGCATTATGAGATGAGGGCAAATGGAGCCCTTTGTTTCTAAACTGCTAGTGCTTTTAAAAAAAATTGGGTGGGTGTGGTATGGTAACCTCCATCTGAGAAGTGTGATCTTACCCTCTAAATTTTATACAGTGTTGTAAACCAATCTAGCCTCAATTAAATATACTTGTAATTTTTAATAAATAAATATATATTTTTTAATTTTGTAGGAATTTTTTTTAATTGTGGTAGGGTGCATTGTAGAATATTTCTGAATTTTTCTAATAGTGTTATGTTTAGAAGTAGGAAGGAAAAAAATCCCCTTTTGTATTCTTTTAATTGATTGTGTATTCTAAAAAAAAAATTAACACCCATTACTAGTATTAATCCTTTACTGAAATTAACTTTAATAAATATTTTCATGTTTATTCCCACTCCTTTTTGGCTAGTTGGGGACTTGGGGGAAAAAATTCTGTAAGAAAAATCCCCACCATATAAAAATAGCAGAACTGGCCTTAACATCTTATGTCTATTTTTAAATTACAAATAATAGTTTATAGACTAAACTCACATTTTTATCATTCACCATTTATTCTGCCTTTTTAAATTATTTGAATCATTTCCCTTTGTCAGTCCTATGAAGATACGTTTTTCACACTATAGAATCATACTGTCACCTAAGGACAAGAAACCCAAGATGCTGAATTATGTTCTTTCTTTAACATTCTGTGTCTGCAAAATGTTGCAAGTTCTAGAATTAAACAAGAAATATGTCTAGTTACCTAGTCAGAAATGGGATTTTGTGTTCTCTGTTAGATGCTATGCCTTTTATAACTCTTGAAGTTCTTTTTATTTTTTTGTTTTTTTAAAGTTGGGTTAAATTTTTTGTCTCTAAATTGTCTCGTTTCTGCAGTTTTATGGATCTAATGGAAATGTTCCCCCATTGCCAACATTTCCTAAAAGTGTAGCTAGTTTTCAGATGGCTAACATCCTCTATTCACATTTCAGAATTTTACTCCCCGAACTTTCAGATTGGAGGCCATGTAATCTAGACAAAAAGTCAACATCTGCAGATTTTATGTATGTGCATAGAATTAAGTTTCTTTGGAACATGCTGATCTTTGTGGACTGGTGTTTGCCTAGGAATAGAAGATCATTGTCAAAGTAATTCATCTTGACTTTGCTAGACAATTTTGAATTGAATGCAGACCAGTTCACCTGAACAATTAACATTTATTGAGCATCCACTCTGTTACTGGCACTGAGCAAGTGTGCGTCATGTCAGACTGAATAAACCTTCACTGTCATATTACAGCTCATCGTCTATAAAGAGAGATTTCAGAACAGAAGAAAATGAGAAATGTATTCATAGGATGCTAACTCAATTAATTGGATGCTAAATTATACTCTTTAACATAATGATTCTCAAATTTGGTTTTGAAATATCCTAGGACATTTTAAATTATTTCCACAGGAATGTTGTGTTTTTGGAATTCTGAAAATTTCAGGCACTGTATTCAGGATGATCCTGGAGTAAATATGGATGAGTATATTCAACAAGTAACATTTTAGGTGTCCAAATGGATTTTTGCCTTATCCTGAGCAAAAATTTGGCCTTTAACATGTCTCAGTGACTAAAGTGTCATCACTTAATAGTTACTCCTTTGGATCTTACTAAAGATAAAAAGTGGTAAGATCCCAGTGGTGAGATCATTTTCATGAATAAATTATTCTATATGTAGTCCTTATCTCAGCAAACGGAAATATACAAACACTTCTGAAGAAACAATGCAACCTGTTTTAAGCAGTCTTGTCCAGCTGAGTTTAAGTGCTCCTTCTGGTTCTTTGACAAGCCTTTCTTTTCTAAATTTGTTGGTGGAGAGGGGAATCAGGTCTAGAGATAGTAACCTAGAAATGGAAAAATATCAGTGAAAAATCTCGATGTTAGATCACCTTAGGGTTTCTTTAGGTCAAATAGTATGCTATTCCTGTCATCTCTTGTCCCTTCCTTCCATCACCCCCCATCAGTGACAGGGGCAAATTAAAGACAGTTTGCCTGAAATCTTCTGGTGTTTCTCAAGTCTTATTTCCCCTCTATACTCCCACCTAATCCTACCCCATGCTAGGAAAAGCTCTAGGTAGACTAACCATGCCACCATGTGGCTAAATTTTGCATATTCTTCCGAGTTAGTGCAACAAAAGGAGCAGTCTCTGGTTCTTCACCCTGCCTTCACCTGGTAGTACAGGTGCTTATTGCCACTCTTCATTCAAGTACTGTAAGCAACACGTCTTCCTAATTCACAATATATAAATAGCCCTGTTGTGTGTCCCTATGGCATTAGGACCTATCCATAATGCATCGCTTTACTCTAAAAGGAAATAAATGTCTGGCTTGGGGGTTATTAGACCAGGAAATAGTAGAAAAAGCTTCTGGTCCCTGTATTCTCTCCTCATTTATAAATATGAATATTTCTCTCACTCTAGCTCACAGCTTAGATAACTGCTTTGAGATATGCCTCAGCTATCAAGCTTCAGGACCTAGCCCCTCCCAACTTTGACTGGATTTGAAAAACCCATGGTCTTCCTCTCTGATTAGAGAGAGATGAGCTATTCTTCCATTTCACAGCTTCCTGCAAAGCAGATCTTGAGACACTGCTCATCAGAGTCCTTGGAGCCTACCATTTGCCCATCATCTTTGGGTCATCCTCTTTCCTAACTATTGCCTTACAAAGTCCTTTTTGTCTTTTGCTCCCCTATTGCTTTTCTCTGATGGATTCTGAAGTTTCCTACTCTGTCCTTCCCCTGACTGTTGTGAGGATGGGTTTTAGGAATCATATCCTGACTTGTGGCTCAGGAAATAGTAATATTGTTCTGTGAAGTGATAATAGGCAGAAATCCTCTTAAATTAAGTTTTTCAAGAATGGAAACTTTTCCTTTCACCAAGTCCCAAGTTCAGTATGAGTTGTCTCAGATAAACTCTAGATTTGACACACTGACTTGACTAACTGTATTGCCCTGTGGTTAAGAATTTTCTAATGTAAGCATGTGTTTGTTTTCCCTCGCCCTCAGTTGATATTAAACTTTGCCATATCAGTGACAGGTTGAGTAATATTAGCATAAAGCCAAAGTAAGGCTGGAATGAACAGGTGCTTATGGAACAGAAACCAGGCCAAGTTAATGTTAGGTTAAGATGTATGAATAGAGGGAAAAAATAACCCTAGGACGAAGCTAAATATTTGAACACCAGTCTGTGCTCAACAGGGTGCTCAGAACTCTTATATATGTTTAATCCTCATAATAAAGTATAAGGTTATAGCTGATAGACTTTTCATTTTAGAAAAAAGGAAACAGAATTCAGAGGAGTTGATTGGTCTAAGGCCACAGTAAGTTAAAAAAAGCTAAGATTCAAACTCTTATCTCCAGAGTTCAAATTTGGATCTTTTTATATAGAAGAAACTGCTTTATCAAACTGAGATTTGAGATGTTGTTTCAGATCTGTTAACGCAGACTGTTGACTATTAGTAACAGCTAACTTGCTACCAGTCTGATTTGATCAAATTAAACACTGCTTTTCTCTGGCTTAGTTGGTTGTTCATACCATTTTTTGGAAAATATTCTTAGTTTCCCAACTTTAAGATGCAGAATATAAGCTTACGAGCATACTTTTTCCACTTAAGATAAATGATCTGCCCTTGTAAATCATTTCCTCATTTGTTGTAATCTAGAATGTCCACTTTATGTTTCATCTTCTTTGCTTTCAAAAGTTCAAACAACTTCTTCAGGTGCCCTATGCCTCTTTCCTCTCTGCTTTGTTATTTCCAAAGAGAAGAGATACAGCTTCTAGAATCACAATTTAGAACTGGAAAGATAAATGTATTAGTATTTCCCTCTTTCCTGACCCACCCCATTTGATTCTCATGCTACCTCAGACTTAGACATTGTCTTATGAATGACTTTGAAATCTAAATAAATGATAGAAACAGGATCCTGGGGGTGGGGGCCCATCTTGATTTCCTCTCTGGTCAGCTAAAGTCCCTTCAGATCTTTGTGAAGAATCAGAAACAAATATAGGGAACAGTAATTGTGGTTCAAATTCAACTTAAGATGCATAATCATAACCCAGAGGAATTCACAGGAATGCTCTATGCTACAGGCAGCTGCAATATCCTTTCCCCCTCCAGTCTGTGACACAGTAAAACTCATCACAGGAGCCATTGTGTGGGTTAGCCTCATAGTAGTGTTGCTGTTTCCATAGAACAGTTGTTCAAGAGATGACTTGAGTTGTCTTAAGACACAGTGCCTTGTCCAGAATATAGTATGCCCTTGTGTATAACTACCAGACCTGCAATTTCCCACCCCTGTGGAACCAGACAGACCATGTGAACACTGAGTAGGAGGGAAAAAATAAAAAAGTAGTTTGGAGACTCCTGACTTCTTCATGGACTCTGTTTATACCTGTTACCTCCATCCATCTGACTGACAGCCTCCTTCACCTGTGTGTCCTACTCCAGTAGCCTCATGTTGCTGAGGTTACATGTTAAAAACATGCTCCTTGCAGCTACATCTCAGTCCCTATGCTACACAACATAGTTTAGAATGAGGACCCACTGTCATAGGCTCAGAATAGGAATTCATTATCATAGCTTAGAATGTGGTTTGACTATGTTTATTGGATAAGACACATCCTTGAGCCAAAGGCTAAGACTTCATGAGCAGAGTTGAGATCTCAGGATATAGGTCACAAGATACAGAAGGTTCTAGTTAACATCTGCCAGATCCTTGCTGATTTTCTTCTACTTTTCTCTCCTCCTCTCAAGTAGTCAAAATGGTAGCCCTCTTCTCAGCTCAGCTTCCCTCCCAACAAAAGAAAGGGATTTATGTGGAATTTTCCTATATTAGCTGATGGTACTTTAAAGAATCCTTTAAAATCTGTTCTCTAAAAGTAATTTTACATTCTGGCATCTGTAGGTGAATTTGTATCTTCTATATCTTAAAAAATTTTTGAGATATAAGATTTGAGAAAGGCTTCCACTGTGTTTCTGTTCTCTATATAGCAGATGAAATATATTAGTCTTTTCTCTTTTTAATGCTGTTTTTATCAAGTGGTTACTCTTCTGAATAATTAGAAACTGTTTAGTAAATACTTAAATTATATCCCTCTGGTATTTAAACCCACCAAGAGATTAGTCTGCAGGAGGTATGCTTTTAGTGTAGACTTGCCAGTTGAATAAAGGACCAAATACAAACAGTAGTTGTTTATCATTATTTATCTTTCTTCAAAGGCGATCACAGTATTAGACCTTCTGTAGTTGAAGTTAACTTAAGGTAGAGAGATGGGACATATTCATCTCTTCCTACAAAAATCTCTTCCTTTTTTCACCTCGATTTCTTTCATCTTCTCAACAAATTACACTTCACTTGAGTGATACTTTATTGGCTTAAATGTGTGCAGACCTTTTGGTGGCCAAGAAAATGACTGTATATATGCTTTAAGTGGGAATGGATTTATTTATAATTAGTTTCCATAAAAGCATAAATAAGTGAGGGTTTCTGCTTCCTATCAAAACTACCTAACTGCCAACAACATCGGCCATGACCTAATTTTTGGCATGCAAAGATGGTTTTCCAGCACTTAGATTCACAAAGTTATGGAATGTTTGTGCTTGTGGAAGTGCCTTCTTTGGCATCCAAGGATCCCTAAAATTCCTTTGGAGACTACTGTACTACAGAAGAACCTGTGATTATAGTAACTCTCCTTCTCAGCTGGAGCTTCAAGCTTGCGACTGGAATACCTTCTTTCTAATTCAGACATTTCTTGAGTCCTTCCTACAATAAAAGAAGTGCCATTAAGTCACTTGCCAACATTCTTTTCCTGGTCACTCACCAGGCTGAAGGAGTGTTCACTCTCTTACTCTGTTCCAGAGGAAGCCAAGTCTTTGGAAAGTTAGTTTAATTTACAGGCTCTAATGTTACTTATTTTACTAAGCCCATTTGACCAATAAGGGAAATTCATTATTGTCTACAGTTAATTAACCATTTTCTTGATCTTTGTTAATGAAATAACATTAGCCTTTTTAGGAGGTGCTCAAGCCTCCTCGGGTAGTTGGGATGAAGTGTAAGGAATCACTGAACGCTGAGATTCAGGATATGTGCATGATTCTTATTCCAGTGTTTAAATAACTGTGATTCCTGGATCCTACTCCAAGACTATAGTCAGAGTCTGTTTGGGCTCTAATCAGCAATCTAATTCCTGATGTGACTCAGGAATTCTGACCATAATGGAATAATTGGGATAGCTTTCTGCTGTTCCAATAAAAGCACTTATTCTTGGGTTTAGTTATTGCTGACTTGTTTTCTGGCCTTCTAAAACTTACCTATTGGGTGCAGGTCATTCTTCTTATTGCATATAGGTATACTTAGAAAACAATCACTAATATTAGGCAGTCGGGTATAGTAAGAAAATTTGAAGTAGAAAGACAGCATTTCTGTTATGGCAACATAGCTTTTCTTACTACCTCAGCAGCTTCAATTACAGTAATATTTGATTTCCTTCTGCTTATAGAAATCCAATGGGGTCCCTATACCATTTAACCCTTTCCACCTTGTATCTTCTGCAAAGTTCTTCCTTCATCTCACCACATTGTGCTGCTTTCCTTCTCCCCAGATACTGATTCCTGTGGAGCTCTAGTGTGTGATGGTTTCTGGACACTGACTGTGGCCTAGATTATCCTTTATTTTTCTTGTCTTCTGCTTTCCAAATACCATATGTAGGTGTTTGAGGGACGTGGGTTCTTGGGTTATTCCCCAGGGGTAGGGTTAAGTCTTTTGGACTTAAACCATGTGAGTGGCCTGAAAGGAATGGTCATGTCTGGAGAAGGTGCCGCCCAGTATCAAGTAAACAATTACCTCCAGGCAGTTTGGACTCAGGTAAGTAACTGCTACGTGTCTCTCCATTGTACCTTTCTGGTGAGGATTAGAAGAAATGTGACAAAGAATGCAGACCAGACCTTTGGCTTTATAGCATAATGCCGAATGTTTGTATTTTTACTGCCTTTGCAACATTTTAGTGTTTCCAAGGACATTGTAAGTGCTCAATAAATGTTCATTGTTTGAATTATTACTAATATTATTATTTAGAATTTAGTGTGAGAGGGTAGTGTGGAGATTTTTCAGTTGGGACAGAACATACTTTGAAAATCTTTATTTTAAAAATAATTACAGATACTTACTATAAGGCTGTAAACATATTGCCTCTATTTAAAACAGAGTTAATTCTCTCTGTGCTTAAAATTAACGTAGCAGTGTGACTTTGGTAATTGCTTTCAGTTTTAGGGGTCAGCAAGTAGTGCTGTTTCTTATTAACTTGTTAGGGGACTGTGAAATGCTTTGCCTACCCAGGACCCACTCCAGTGGACTAAGTAGTTAGAAATTAAAACAGGAAGATTACTGATGGATCATTCCTTTTATACTGTAGCTGAATTTCTGGTTTTGTACATTCAGTTGTGTTTATAAATTCTTAATTTTTTTTCATTTTATTTTTAATTATCCTGTGAGAAGCTTCCCCACTTCAGTTTTAAGACTGGTGTGGACACTCTCCATGATACTTAACATGGGTTTTCCTTTTTTAAATCATACTGCATGATCCTTAAGTAGTTCTTGCTTTTCCTGGGCAGAAGTACCTTCTAAACATTTATACAGAATCATGTTTATTTTCTTACAGTTGAGTTGGCAATGATCATGGACCGTTTATATGGTGGTGTCTGCTACGCTGGCATTGATACGGACCCCGAGCTGAAGTACCCCAAAGGTGCTGGCCGAGTGGCGTTCTCCAATCAGCAGAGTTACATTGCCGCCATCAGTGCTCGCTTTGTGCAGCTCCAACACAATGACATTGACAAACGGGTGAGCAACTGCTGGGGGTATAATCGCTGTGGGAAAGAAATGAAATTGTTTTTGTGGACCCCTGGGGAGAAAAACACTTTGTGATCATGAGTGAGTAGCTCTACCTTGCAAGGCTTTAATCCAGGAGTCCATCTAGGCTGCCTAAAAAAGAGAGCACCCGTGGTATTTAAGACGTTAATGGGCCTTCTGCCTCACTCATCCCCGGGGCGGCATTACACTTATGAAAATAACCCTGCAGAATTTAGCATGCCAAACCAACATTTGAAAGATGACGCCAACAGTGAGTTAACTGAGGTTGAGAACAGGTGACCTGTTTGATCCACATAGTGCTCTTAAAATAAACAAACTTGGACTAACTTTTACTGTTAATGGTCAAGAGTATACATAATATTTTGAACTTATGTTTTCTCTCAAAATTGCAAGATCACACATGATCACAATCGTTGGAGCCCAATAGCTCCTATCTCCCGCTGCTCTCTCTTCACCTCTCCATTGTTTAACTGCTCAGACCATGTGTGCATATGCATTACCTCCCTCTTTGCTCATTGTGTTACCTTCCCGGTCTCTAGAGGCATTCAGATTTGCTCCATCTGATCAAAAAGGGGACAGAGGGGAGAGTTGTAGGGAACTGATATGTTTATTTGGTTTTACAGAAATGGGTTTAAATTTCCTAAAAACCCATCTCTTCTGCTGTTTGGAAGCATGGGGAATAATAGAAGCTAATCGGGCACCTGCATCAATAGGTAAAAAGAGCAAGTAGAAAACAGCATCTAGTCTTGTTTACTTCTGTGTACAATTGCACAGTGACTATTAAGGCTTCCAGCAAAGGATGGATGTTCTTTCGATATAAGCTGACTAGAATAAAGTAGTAAATATAATCAATTATATGCTCAATTATATGCAGATAAGTTATATCTGACTAATTTTGTATAGCAGACTTAAGTTTCTTAAGATGTGAAGTTTTCACCAGTTGTAGTAGATAAGTGTGGCATTCAGAGCTAGAACAAATTTCGATACATTTAAATCTCTGCTATCTCAGTCACTGGTGACCCCAGGAAAACTAATGCCAGGAGCCCTGGGTCCTCATCTATAGCTTCCTCCTGGGGATAGTCTGACAATTAAATGGGATTTAAGGATTGAACAGCCAGAACCTTACCACAGTGGATGGATGTTTGAGTCGCACTTGCTGGTTAACAGTATTCATCTCACTACAGACTCACTTAATACTGATTTTAATATTACATAACTTGGATATTATCACTTGCTTTGCTCAAGATGTAGTAAAAAGGCACACTGGTTAGTGAAAATGTAAGAGGGTGGTTCTCAGGAAAGGGGAGTGTCCCAGGACGCCACCCCCACCTCAAGCCAGAGAGATCCAAGACACCTAGGACTACGAATCCCAGAATGCCATCATCCCCCGAAGGAAGGATGCTGAGGACTGAGGGTAGAGTTAAGCAATGTTTTTTGGTATTTAAAAACCAGACATGTGAGCTTTGGGAGGGGGGGGCGATTGCTCATGGTTGTGGATTGCCAGGTTTTCGAGTGTGCCATTAAGATTTTAGCTCAGCAGAACTGGTAGGACGCATTCACCAATTTTTTCTTTATCTTTTTCCCTTCTCTTTTTGTAAACAAACCCTTTTATTAATTTTATTGCGTGTGTCTGCAGTTGAGTCTTATGAGTCCCCTTTAAGCACACAGGTGAGAACCCAGACGGGCCCCCCATATATATCTGGGCTGTCCTGTAACAAAAAGAGCATTGGCGCCAAGTCAGATGGCTAGGACTAGATCTGGTCCTGTTCCCCAGGGGCTAGGCAACTTTGGGCAAATTGTTAAATTCTGAGCTCCACTGAATAGTGAGAGCAGTGGTCATTGCCTGTGTGTCCCACAAGATTGAGAATACCAAAGGAGATATTGAACACACACACATGCACATGCGTGCAGTATATATAATGTGACACATTGTGTACTGTAGAGGGATTGTTATGGTCACAAGAAAGCCACCTCCATCTATGTGGTTTCAAAAAGGGACATGTCACTTCCTTTGATGCTCTGGGATGAGAGTTATCTAAGTGAGAGAATTAGAAATCTGTGAAAGTGGTAGAGTCCCCACTCTCTTCTGCCTCCCAGCTCCATCTTCATGCTTTATTTACTCTGACCTATATAAAGACCATTTTCTTTATTATGAGAGATAGAAGCCAGCTTCCATGTTGATTTGAACTCCTTTTTAACTGTTTTTCTGTGAACATTATGCTCCCTTCCCCCAAACTGTTGTTATTCTTGTTTCTCTTTTTTATTTGAACATAGCCAACAATACCTTATTTTGTCCTGTGGCATCTTGAGCCTCTGTTAACTACTTTCTTCACAAATTTTTTTTTCAGTTTCATAATTTTATATTCATCTTTCTCCCAAAGCTTAAATTTGAGCTTTTCCAGAGATCTTCCATTATGTATAAGCCTATTTGTATTTCCTTTGGTACTGTCCTTTTTCCTTCTCAGGAAAAAATGACTGTCTACAGAAAATCTGCTGGGAACCTTTCTCTACTGAATTACACCTCCAAGATTTTAGCAACAGTCTCCTAGCTAAGACTTTGAATCTTGCTGTCCTAAAATTAAGGGCAGATGTCCACCTATGTTTACCATCCCTTTTCCTTGCTATAAACTCTGAGATGCAACAACCTTTCTCTTTCCTTCTAGTCAATCTAAAATTGCCTTTAAACCAAGGCCTTGACTATTTTGAATACATTGGTCTTTATTACTTTTCTGACCAAATGATCCTTTGCTGTATGCATTATTATAAATGCAGATTCACAGAATCAGTACAGGTAGCATTTTAAGGAGTACTTGCTTCCTGTTTGCAGCCCTACTCCTTTTGCTTTTAGCCCATGTGAAGTATGGGAGAGAGCCACCTGCAGAACAGCAGTGCCTGGAACCATGAAAGTTCTAGAGCTGTTTAAAGTGGGTTCTCAGGTTGTTCCTTTCCAAGATAAAGTGGAGGAGGTACATGAGGAAAATTTGACCAGTATATTTCCTTTATCTTTTTTTTTGTATTAAACCAACTTTTTTCAAAAAGATAACTCTTTTGAGAGTTTATATGTATTATCAATAATATTCTTCCTTCTCCTCTTCCTCCTCCATCCCCTCTCTTCTTCCTTCCCCATTTTAGGTGAAGCGATTATGGAGAAAATAAACCTCTATTGTCTGGGTTTCTTCTCATCATCTTAGAGACCTTTTGGTTTACCTATGAATATAAAATAAGATATGACAGTATTCAACATTTGCAGGAACAGCAGTGGGAGATTGTCAAGCATATTGGAGAGACTCACTATCATCTCTCACCTGAACATTTAGAATAGCCTCTCCATTAGTCTCCCCAGTTCAACTTTAGTCCATCTCCATTCTTATATGATTCTTAGTACTTAGTGTGCCGGTGCCCTTTAAATTTACCAGCCCTTGGGGCCAGCCATTTTCTGTGCCACCACATGAGTGGTATAAGCATTCAATAAAACACACACAACTCCTGAACTACTGGATATTAAAAAAACTGTAATATCTCTCATAAAACACCTTACACTTTCACCAAAACAATGTGTAAAGCTTCTAGACTGAGTACGATCAAAGAAATAGCTCCTAATAGTTCCAAATAAATCCACTGTGGCATGAAAAACCGGAGACTAGATGAACACGTATTAATACGTGAGCGGCCACCTGATACTGGTGACAAAAACACGTACTAATACGTGAGCAGACCACAAAGTGTTAGAAATCATGATTTGAATCATGTTTTCTGCTCCTTTAAAACTTTGATTTTGGGGCCTCCCTGGTGGCGCAGTGGTTAAGCGCTGCCCTGTGGAGCTGTCGGCAGCAGTGACCCGAGTTCGACGCCCAGCTGGGGAGATACCTACATGGCGCTGCAGACCTCTCCTGCCTCCCCCACTCCTCCCCACAGCAGTGTATTTCAGTACATCTGCCTGTTCTGCTCCCCACTCTGTCTCTGGTGAACCCTCTTGCTCCCCCATGCCTCTGGCCTGTACCCCAGCTTGTATGCATAAATCAATCAATCTTTAAAATATATATATAATAAAAAAAACTTTGATTATGTTTTACTACCATTAGGATACAGGACAAAATATTTAATTAACATAGCCTACATGACCCTTCATGTACTGCGTTCTTCTGCCTTAACTCGCCCTTTATCTTGAGTCAGTCATAACTGGCATTTTTCTCTATTTTTCAGTCATCATACATACTTTTTCCTCTGCCTGCCTAACACCCTCTTTTCCTTCAAGTGTTAGCTTCAGTGATGCTTTCATACCTACCACAGATCATTATCAGAATACCATTTATCATTCCTTTGTGGTAATAAATATTTCTGTAATGACGTAATGCTGTATTTTAATGTCCATCTACCCAGTTAAACTGTATAATCCATGAAGCCGATGACTCTTTGTCTTTTTATATTAGCTAATGTATTCTCAATACTTGATATACTTGAAACAGAGTAGACATATATTAAATACTTATTTTTGAATGAATGAATGGGAGAGTTGTGGAGTGAATACCGATTAAGAGGTGGCCCAGGGAGGAAACCCTTATGTCTTAACCATTGGCATAGCCAGTCTCCACCAGAGGGCACTTTGCATAGCTTTCCTTTTCTGCCTAGTTAAGAATACTCACTTAAGTAATAAGGATTGAGTTTTGTTGTTTACAATATTAAAATATATTCTTTGATACTTACAGCACATTACCCTTAAGGTGTGACCTGATCTATCCTCCTTTATTCTGCAATAGAGGAGAATTAGGAGAGGTTTAGAACCCTCAAGACAATGAAGTCCTTCTTTCATAGCCTAGGCTAGAAGAAACCTCTAATTTAGATTATAGGTCCCTTAGTGAGTTTTATATATACTTCAGTATTTCACATAACTTTCCAGGTGAACATGTACTGCAAAGAGCAGGGAACATCTGGAGTTCATTATCAGGATTTTCTAACACGTATGTAGATCATTTTGAACATTAACAAAATGAATTTAAAATTTTCCTCTGCTCTTTTTGGAATTGATTTGTTTTTGATTTTCACTTTTATGTTGTCTTCATATAAAACCTTTTTTAAGCCAGTGTTAGTCAATGCAGTTCCACTGGGTTATCACAGTTAGTGAAATGTTTTGCATTTTCAGTGTCATAAAGATTCTTATTACCAAACATTATTATTAGAAATGATACAAATGCAACTCATGCCTCATTTTTTTACTTTAAAGGAAAAATTATTAACATCCTGAGGTAAATCTTTTGAAAGATCACATTCATGTAAGCTTTATTTTATAGCTTATGACTAATATTCACCAGCTATTAGCAACTGGTAATACTGGTCAACAAATTTTTACAAAAGTCATGTTACTGAAATAAAATTAGTCATTTCCTATCAATTTCTATGTGGTAAACACGGCTATGACAGTCAAATTCTAATTTTGGCACTAGTTTTTTTTTTGTAATCTTCAATAAATTGATGTTTATGTCATGAAACACATGCCAATAGTAATAGGCCTACGGTTAATACCTGTAAAAAATCAAGTCATAGACTACTTAGATTTCTTCACTTGTCTCTTGTACAGCTGTTCAGGAATAGAATAGATGGAAGATGGTTTCCATTGTACAAAAGCACAACCTTAAGACTCAGTTTCGAAGAGTCTAGAAATAGTCTCCATTCTTGTGGGTCATGAGTGATTTCTAAGGCATTCATGAGGCCCTCAATATCGGAACAGAATACCAGAGTACTTTCCTTCCTGAAGAAAGGCTCCAACTGCTGGTGGAACTTTCAATAGAAAGTAATTGTGACATCTTCTTCTAGAAGATTCCATTGTTGGAGTCTTGATCCTAACAATTCTGCCTTGTTCTTGGATAAGTCCAAATCATGAAGCAGGTCATTGAGTTCTTCCTGTGTTAGTCTGTGTGGGTTTGATGATGCACCACAGTGAAAATCTGGATCATTGCATGCTGATAGAACAGGAGAACAGGTCGGCTCGCCCGTGTCCTCATCAGATGAATCAAGAAAATATTCTGCTGGGAGGATCTGGAATAGGAAGTCCCTCACCATGTGGAACTTGTCTCAGTGCAAACGGAATGTTTAGTAGACTATTCTCGACTTCTTTGGCTTAGTTATTCCGCTGGAAAGAGGAGGAACCAAGCAGAAGAAAGAGTCTTTTATGTGGTTGCTTGGCTCTCTCCACACCATGGGGACTGCAAACGGCATTGATGGTCTTTTGCCATTTAACTACTGTGAAAGCTGTGTTGTACATGCAGCACAGCATATATGCAGGGCCCAAGGCTTGTCTTGGTCACCAACCTTGCATCCGAAGTCAAAATGATAAGCTTTCTTCACTTGAGAAGTGATACTTTTCTTCTGGTTGGCAAATGTCACTTCCTCACAAATAGAGCAGAAATTGTCCATGCTATTAACGCACTTTCGAGGCATTACTGTCCTGTATTGTGCCTAAATAGATAAAATAATAACAGTTCTATGGAACAGTAGCTTCAACTGTCTCTCACAAAGTCTGAAATATTTTCAATGCTCAACCTTTCTGGCAGGGCTTTCCATAGTGCACTGCTGATGTCAGCTTACTTCAGCAGCTGCCTGGCAGTAGTATTGCATTGCATCAGAAAATGATGCAATCAACTCTGGATGATGTGTGCATGATGGTATTATATAATGTGATGCAATATTCCATCATTCTGGGGTGATTTTAGGATGTTGTTGCAGTACTACTGGATCAATTTGCACGGTGAAACATATGAAATGAATTATATGAAATATCTTCAAAACAAGAGCCAATAAAAAATTTTCAGAGTTATATTCATGTTCAGCATACCAAGATACTACAGATTAGGGCCTTTTTAAGTCAGTAACGATCTCACTGTTGACCAGTGTAATTTGTCCCTGTGTTGAAAATATCGAGGTTGTGTGATACCCACACAGTATTTCTTCTGCCTTGACATTCATGAGATATGTGATCCACTTTCACAGGTAACAGAGACTTCTTGGAATACTAGTAGGTGGAGCTTTTATGGGACTTCACCATCGGTATCTAAAGGGTCAAATGGACAAGCCTACTCCTGTCCTCACCACACAGAGAACCATGAGTGACTTCACTGTAATTCTTTACTATAAAGTAAAACTTACTATAAAGTTAAAAAAAAGTGGCCTGACTTAGAAATTGGTAGATCTGAATCTGTACTCCTAGCTCTTCTCCCAGTCATAATGTAGTATTGGATAAGGCTTGATTTCATTTTCCCATTGTAGTAAGAATACCAGCCTAACTATCTTACAGTTTATTGCACAGATAAATAACGACAGATGTAGAATTGCTCTGGAAAGTTATTAGACTATACAAAAGTTGATTTGTATTATTGCTGAACCTAACCTATTTAAACTGTACTCTTACCTAAGTATGTGTTCAAGGTCATGTGACTCTTTTTGTTCTTCTCATTTAAAGTACCTATTGAGTATCACTAAGAATCTCTAATATAAAGATAATGAAATATTTCAAGTTGACACTAAAAAAAATTAAAATAAGTGCCAATCTACCAACATGCTGGTTGGTTGTTAATTAAGACATATACAGAGAGAATCTTAAATTCCTTTTATAGATGTAGACACCTGGATGTACTTTCCATTTACAAAATGGAATTTTTTTTTCTTTAGAAAGATGTTTTTACCAATATCTTTTTTCCTAGTAGTGAAAAAAATCTTGATCCTGAAATTGACTAGGTTAGGCTGAAATTTTGCTTATGTTCTTTTGAACAGAATTTCTGCGAAAAACTGGAACAGCTTAAAGTATTTAAGTACAATAAGGGCAAAAAGGGCACCTGTACTCATTCTGTCTTTTTTAATGGTATTTTTAGAAGTGATGCCAAATGAACACTTAAGATGTGAAAGCTCTGCTAAATTCAGTTTTCCTTATAAACTCAAGTCTAGGTCACTTACGTATGAAAGATTTTTGTAGTGTAAAAAATGAGATCATTAGAAAATGGATGATTTCTCCCATAGCCATTTTCTACCCTTTTGTCTTTGTGTTCCTGAAAAAATTTGCAAGGTTAGATTCAGTTGAATCTTTTTATCTAACAAAAGCATATGATTTGATTGATATGAATAATTTCTTTATAAAAATCTAAGAGGTTTCCCCCACAACTATTTTTTAGCACAACTTGGTTATGTTGTCACCTAGAAATTTGTTGCCAGGTGTTTATAACTTGAAATGTATCAATGTAGAGATTGGTTATAGTTTTCCAACTCAGCCAGTAGAGCCATATTTACTGGTAGAAAGGATACTAGACTAGAATCAGACAACCTGGGGCTTAGTTTTTACTGTACTACTCTTTATATAGCTTGAGTGTGTGGGTGGGTGTAAGTAAAGTGCTTCTGAAAACTGAAAGGTACTCAGTTAATGTACATTAGCACTTCAACACATTGACTTACATGAAACCATGAAAGACTAATATTTGAGCTTCACTGGAAGATGCCTATTAGGCAGTCTAATTGGAATTTCACATGATAAAAGGAGTTAAATGTTTCAGGCAAGATAAGGATAAAATTGGTTGGCTCCTTGAGTAGGAACCCTCAGTAGGCAAGCCTTCCCTGCCCAAGACTATCCCTAAAATTAGTTCCCCTAAAAGACCATTTCTTAAATTGTTCTCTATAAAACATGAGTCCTTTGGGATTTTAATATATATTTTGCAAAAAAAAAATCTTTTTCTGAGTCAAATGAGTTCAGAAATATTTTTTTCTTTTTAAAAAAAGATTATTTATTTATTTATTTATTTATTTATTTATTTATTTATGCATACAAGAACTGGGATGTAGGCCAGAGGTGTGGGGTAGAGAGAGGATTCACCAGAGACAGAGTGGGGAGCAGAACAGGCAGATGTACTGAAATACACTGCTGAGGGGAGCAGCGGGCAAGGTAGGAGAGGTCTGCTGCGCCATGTGGGAATCTCCCTGGCTGGGGATCGAACTCATGCTGCAGTGGCTGTGAATAGCTTCATAGGCTGAGACTTAACCCCTTGTACCACCAGGGAGGCCCAGTTCAGAAATATTTTATGTACCAGTCTTCATTGTGAAAGGTACAAGAAAGAGACAGTATACAATTTTTCAAAAATTTTCAATCATGAAATTCTTCTAAACTGTGCCATCTCTTGGGAGTAATGTTCATGGGAACCCAATTGGGAAAATATATATATTGCCAGCTTTTCTCCTCTCATGCTCAAATTCAGAAACTTAATAAGCAATTGATTGCTTTTTCCCTTCCTTTAAGTGTACCTCTATCACTATTTAGTTTCTTTTTTAGTTTCTTTTTTACTGTGATGAAAAAACATGAAATCTACCTTCTAAACAATTTTTAAGTATACAGTACAATAAAGTTAACTGTAAGCACAGTATTGTACAGCAGATCTTTAGAACTTCTTCATTTTTGCATAACTGAAATTTTATACTCTTTGAGTTCCATCCCTGGCCCCAACCCCTGATGAACACCATTCTGAGTTTAACTATTTTAGGCACCTTAAATATATGCAATGATGCAATGTTTGTCCCTCTCTAACCAGCTGGTTTCAATTAGCATAATGTCAATAAGGTTCATCTATATTGTTACATAGAACAAAATGTCCTTCTTTTAAAAAACTAAATAATATTCCCTTTATGTGTATTCTACATTTTCTTTATCCATCTGTTGATAGAAGTTTAGCTTTCTTCCCCACTTTGGCTATTGTGAATAGTCCTGCAATGAATGTTACAGTGCAAATATCTCTTCAACATCCTGACTTCAATTCTTTCTTTTTTTAAAGATTTATTTTTATTTATGCATACAAGGACTGGAGTGTAGGCCAGAGATGCAGGGAGTGAGAGGATTCACAGAGACAGAGTGAGGAGCAAAACGGGTAGATTTACTGAAATACACTGCTGAGGGGAGCAGTGGGTGAGACAGGAGAGATCTACTGAGCCATGTGGGTTAGCTCCCTGGCCAGGGATCGAACTCATGCTGCAGTGGCTGGTGATAGCTTGATAGCACTGAGACTTTAACTCCTGTACCAACAGGGAGGCCCCCTTGATTTCAATACTTCTGAAAATATACCCAAAAGTCAGATTGCTGGACATATATCTTCTATCTGCAGAGGGTTGAGTGGGCAGGGAAACAGCTGCTGACTTGTCCATGGCAATGGTTAAGGCATTGAAGGTTGTTATTCCCTTTAGTAATTATAGTTCTTTGTGTTTTGATAATTTGAGCTTATGTACTGTGTCTTTCTAGCATACCCACCTCTATATAAGATGGGAAAATAGTTTTGAAATCAATATGCTATTGTCAAATAATTTTCCCTTGACTCTTTTTACTTAATGCAGAGGACCCAAGAGACTGACTTTCAATTAGGCAGTTTGGGGCTTTTTGCTACTTCTATTTAAGAAGCATTACAATCATCTAAGCCTTAACACACAATACTTGCTTTAAATAGCATACTTAGAATAACCCATTTTTTTAAATTTAATGAGATATTATCCATTGCATCTTCCTTGCAAGCAGTTCATGTACTTCATATATTTAATCTTTTTTCTCTCTTCACTGAAAACATGTTGGGCCTGAATTTTAGCTGAAGACTACCAAAGGCATATCTTTAGCTTGCATAAAGATTAATATGACCCAGTAACTATACTAACAAAAGTCCTGATAATACTATACTTTGTCCCTGACAGCAGGTGGAATATATAAGATGATTCAATAGCAAAAGAAGTGAGGCTACTGGTGACCTGTTCCCAGACGACCTCTGCTCTCAGCCTTAGTCTGGGAGTCTCACAATCCAGCTTTTATTCTGCGGCTGTTACTAGCCTTTCCTGATCTGACTTGAAAGCTTCCTAACTATAACTGTAGATATGTCTTATTTGACCCTTTGAGAGAAGCAGCACCCAGAAGTGAGTTCAAATATTATCTGAACTAATCCTACTTAGGCTTATTTTAAGGTACTGGGAACCTGAGAGCAGATAAAGTTTTTTAAATAGAGTTTGATTCATCTAAAGAAAAGAGAAAGATACTCTTCTCTGAACAGCGTAGAACCTTTTTGTCTTGTCTCTCTGTCCTAGTCTTGATCCCTGATCTTTCTCCAGTCCCGTTCTTTCTGTCTTCTCCCTTCGGATTGTGATAACTTTTAATATCAAAACTCTTTAGGGCCTCCCTGGTGGCACAGGGGTTAAAGACATAGCACTATCAAGCTTTCACTAGCCACTGAAACATGAGTTTGATCCCCAGTCAGGGAGCTAACCGACATGGTGCAGCAAACCTCTCCTCTCTTACCCGCTGCTCCTCTCAGCAGTGTATTTCAGTACATCTGCCTGTTCTGCTCCCCACTCTGTCTCTGGTGAATCCCCTCACACACCCCACCCACACCTCTGGCCTACACTCCAGTTCTTGTATGCATAAATAAATAAATCTTTAAAAAAAAAACTCTTTAGAGTTTAGCGTGGTTAAAATATTATTTTTCTGTTCATATGGGAATATAGAGATTGTTTATGAAATTAATAATGGGGACAAGACCATTACCATTCCAAGTAATTATCTCAATAGGATATATAATTTCTTTAACTCCAGAAGTCAGGTAGTATCAGTCAATTGGCAGTTCTTAGTGAGCGCTTATTCTGACTTGGAAGAGCTGGTCCAACTTTCTCTTCTTAATTCAGGGGTGGTGGTAGAGGTACAGTAGCAGTTACACTTTCCACATATTTTAATGACTTTCTTTCCTTTTGTTTGCCACATGATTTAGTCTTCTGCTACTAGATCTTAGTTTGGGACTGATTAATAGCCACATCTCAAGCTCCATTCCTAAGTAGCATGGGAGGAAACCAGACTAGAGGGTACATCTGTGGAGTACGTAGGGTACTGGCCAAAAGTGTCAACATAAGCACACTCTGAACTGTGGGAAAGGCATATGGGTGATTTTAAAACCTTTCTTTCCCTAGCACTTGAAAACATGGAAAATTGTGAGTCCCATTTTTTGAAAGGTGAAAAGAAAATAAATGCCAAACCATTTCCCCTTGTCATTTTTATAATCTACCCCAGGTTGCTTCTAAAAATTACTGTGAATTTGCTGTATCTGAGAAGTTGTGGATAACTTTGTTGCTAAAGAAAAACTATTTTCATGTTGCTGCCTTGATTTCCTGGCATTTGTCATATACTTTCTAAACAGTAGGATTCCAGCTCAGAGCTAGTTGAAAACTAAAAATTTGTGTTTAAAAATTCTTAGTATTGCCTACCAGTGGGGAACCTATGTTAGCAGCTGTAAATACAGTGTTTAACAGGGATGTTAATGAGGTTACTGTGGTTTTTAGGCCTAAATAAATGTACTCTGTCACACTAGCCAAGATTAGGAGCACATTATGTTTAAAAGTTTTTGACAAACACTTTTAAAACACCAAATAAATGTTTTAAATAAATGGGTTTTTAAATCAGTGTTTAAAAAAGTACCAAATAAAATGGTTTTTTTTCCAGGAAGCATGTTGCTCCAGATAAGAGATATCCTACCTGACTCATGGGCAAGCCTTTGCTTTTATCCCTATTAGATTATACCCTTTTGCTTGACCTCTTTCTTCAGCTTGTCCTCTGTGACACCAATATCTAAAATCCTTGCTTCTACCCACCCTCCAGCACCTGTAAGCATGCCATCCCTGCCTTGGGATCGCTTGGTGGATGCAGACTTACATTCCTGTCACCAGTTTTCAACTGTCCCTCATATGACCTTTAACACATAATTCAGAATCTGACCTTGGCTAATGCCTCCCTTTCTATGATCTTTCAAGTCCAAGGAGAAGAAATTCTGGACCTGGGAATAGCTTTTTGTCTCCCTAGGTATCTCTTCTCTACCACCAAGAGCTATTTAATTATTGCTTTATTTACTTCAGGAGATCATTTTTGTTGATTTATATGAAAATGACTGCAGACCCAAATATTTTCTCCAGCTTGTTAGAAACAAAACCTCATCAGTGTTGAGATCAGCACGTAAAAATGTGGCTTTCTTTTTGTCTATGTCATTCTAATTATCAGCTTCTTATAGCCACTTATCCAGGCTTCCATGTCAGTCCTCCTTATCCTGAATGATTACCATCCCAACAATGTATTATACTTACTCTACAGTATACTTGAGCATTGTCATCTCCATTAGGCATCCAGTAAGAATTCAGTGTCTCTTCGTAAGATGCAGGAAGTGGGGGGCCTCCCCGAAGGCTCAGCAGTTAGGTGCTGCGCTGTGGAGCTGTCGGCAGCAGCGACATGAGTTCAACACCCAGCCTGGGAGATTTCCACATGGCGTTCCAGACCTCTCCTGCCTTGCCCACAGCTCCCCTCAGCAGTGTGTTTCCATTGATCTGCCTGTTCTGCTCCCTACTCTGTTTCTGGTGAACCCTCTCGCCGCCCCACACCTCTGGTCTGTACCCCAGGTTGTAGGCATAAGTGAAAAAGATCTTTAAAAATAAAAAGCAGGAAGTGTCCTTCTCCTGCCTCTGTAAATCCCTTTGAAGTAGATGGTTAGCTTGGCAGTGTTATCAGCTCTGCACAGGGCTCTAGTACTTGGACTTTCGTAATAGTACATATCAATAATGAGATCTCACTGGGGTGGGGTTTCCGAAGCCTCCCAGGTGATTTAAGTGGTTAACAGGAATCTATTTTTTATTTTGATAGTTATGTATCTGTGTGTTGAGAAAAATAGAATTAATTTGGATAGTCAATTAAAACACCAAGTGACAGTACAGATGGCATTAGTATAAGGTAAAATTACAAATGATGTCTACAAACCTCGACACTACAAATGGAGAGAAACTCTCAGATAGACCATCAATTATTTTTTCTTTTTTTTTAAGATTTTTTTTTTTTAAAGATTTATTTATTTATACATACAAGCTGGGGTACAGGCCAGAGGTGTGGGGCGGCGAGAGGGTTCACCAGAGACAGAGTAGGGAGCAGAACAGGCAGATCAGAAGTACGCTGCTGAGGGGAGCAGCGGGCGAGGCAGGAGAGGTCTGCCGCACCATGTGGGATTCTCCCAGGCTGGGCGTCGAACTCACATCGCTGCTGCCGACAGCTCCACAGAGCAGCACTTAACCGCTGCGCCACCAGGCAGGCCCGACCATCAATTATTTTAAGGAAGAAAATATATCTTGTTTTCTCTATTGTATATGTTTTTAATGTGGGTGGCTGGCAAGGAATAGCCACTCTGTAAATATTAGTCAAAATCATCACCCTTCTTTAGCTTAGGGCCACTTAAATACCAGTGTCATCATGCAGCTTCTTTTCCTTGATGATTAAATAAATTGTCAATGATACTTCTTTACTGTTGCCCTTTGAGAGGTTGTGGTAGATCACTTGCACTTCTGTTTGTGGACCATTTTGAATCATGCTGTATGTCTTATCTTTTGAGCCAGTCTCTGCTTTTTGAATCAACACAGTGCATGCATATGCTGGCAGCTGTTTTGCAGTAATAACGCCATTCACTCATCTGGAAGGCAGCCCTCTGGTATTTGTCTGGAATGGCCTCTGAGAGCACAGTAGCAATCCAAAACCAAATCTATTTTTTCTTCCTGGTTTTATTCAGAGTCTGACTAGCATTTAATGTACGGGGCTTAGAAAACTTGATTATCTAGCCTTTCATTCCAAATGAAAATGACTGGAAATTGCAATTTTAAAAAAGGCCATTGAAAGCGTCATTAGAAATGGTAGAAGACAGATTTTGAAAGGGTGGCAGAAAAAGTAGAAACTGCTCACTGCACTGTATTATTTGATGTTACTAGAAGGACGTTCATAACTTCTTACTTGTGGGTAAATAACACATTGTAGGAAGATTTCCACCAAAAAACATGAGAAATCAAGGTGTTTCAGCAATGGAAAGGAAAAAATGTCTGCTTTCTGGAAAAGTAACTTATGAGAAAACATTGCTCCCTAAGGAAGCTGATTGGTATCGTTGTGCACCTCTGATCTGAGGAACTTCATGATATATCTGCTGAGGTATCATTTTGACTAGATTCCTCAAAATTCCTTAGCCCTGAGAGTAAGAGGTAACCTTGTGGCTGAAGACTTGCAAAGAATGGAGGTAGTGGGACCTCTTATTCTCAAAATAGTGACATATTAACTGTAATCACAGATTCAGTGTTAGATCTGAGAATGAAGATCTTTGGTACTTAGTGTAAAAAAGAAAATCCTTGGCCAGAAAGAAGCAGTTACCAAGCATAGCTAGAAGCCAGAACAGAACATGCAGTTTCAGTCTTACGGTATTTTCAATTATCAGTATAAATGTATTGTTTAGCCTTTTTTGTTTGTTCCATTTTTACAGTTTGCTGTAGGTATTTTGTATACATTGTGGTATTGATGCTAACATCCCCATGTTGTGAACATCCATTTCACTCAACTGGTAGAGCACTAATTGAATTTTTCATGACTGTATGATATTCCATAGAGGTGAATATACCACATTTTATTTTTCAGTCCTTTCCCTGTAGGTGGACATTTACTCTGTTTCTGTTTTTTTAACCACTTTAGATAATTCTGCAATAAATATATTTTGCATGTTCTTACAGCTGGTGGTTATAGTTCCAAGCAGTAGAATTACAGCATTAATAATAACCTACAGTGGGATTACTGAGTCAAAGAGTATATATGTATTTTTAATTTTAAGAATTTGCTAATTTAATGATTCACATTTTCTGTCAGCAAATAATAAGAATTATCATTTTTTTAAATGTTTGCCATGCTGCTAAAAATAAAGTGATGTTAATATTCTTTTTCCTGACTACTAGCATATGTGAACATTTCTTAGTTTGGATTAACTGTGAATTCTCATGTAAATTCTCCTATACCCATTTTTTCACTGTGTTTTATGTCTTTTTTTTTTTTTTGGCAGTTTTCAAGAGTTCTTTGTATTTACTTTTCCAAATCCATCATTTGCCTATTGACTTTTCTCATGGTATCATTTGCCATTTAAATGTCTTTTATTTTTACATAGTCTAATATATTTCATTTTCTTCTGAAACTTCTAGGTTCCTAGTCCTTCTTAAGATGGTCTACCTTGTCCTTTGTTGGCCACATATAGAGGGAGGGCTTCCTGTGTAGTAGCGGAATGTGCTCGATGTAATCTTTGAGCTATTCCCAGATCCTCAGACCATGGCCACATAGTCAGTCAGTGGTTAGCTACGAATCCCTGGCTTGCCTCGATGTGGGTCTTTGCCTTAGGGCAGTCATGCCAGAGTGCTTCTTCCAAACCATACATGCATAGAGGCCACAGTTCTTAATTTGTACAGATAAGTCTATTTGTTTGGTTTTTAAGATTCTTTTCCCTCTTTTTTTTTTCTTCATTTTAATCTTTCTTCATGTAGGCCCTGTGTCGTTATGACTCATTTAATTCTGAGTAATTTATAATTTTTTGTTATAGTTGTGAATAGAAAATTTTCTTCATTTTCATTACTAAAATAACATGAAGGTACTAGCTTTCTATATAAGTACCGCACGCTAACCAATTGCGCCACTGGAGCTCCGAAAAGGTACTAGCTTTCTTACAAGTCTTCTTGACAGTGACATATCACTTGACAAAGTGATATATTGACCAAGTTTTTGGATTTTTGGATTAGGTGTTTTTTCTAAGTGTTCTGGCTTCTGTTATTTCAGATGAGAAGATTGATAGTCATTTATTTCTTTGTAGGAGAATGTAAGGAGCTCTTTTCACTTGGAAGCATCTAGCAGTTTCTCTTTACCTTTCTTGTTCAGAAATTTTAGCTAGCAATCTTACCAGGCTGTGCCTGGTGGTGTGTTTTTTTCCTCATCATTCATCCAGGTTGGACATGGTGGGATTTTTGAAGCGCAATTTCATGACTCTTACTAGCTTATTACTTTTTCTTATTCCTTTTTATTCTTTTGGAACTTTTGTTATTCATACACTAGGTTTTCTTGGATCTATTCTAAAACTCCTTTCCTCTTGTTATTTTTTTAACTTTGTCCAGAGCTTTGAAATATTTCTACCAATTGATCTCCTATACCAGTAAACTTAACAGTGATTATCCTCTCTTCAATGTATCATCTCATTATTTAGTTAAAATGTTGTGATTTGGGTTTTTTAATAATAATAAAATTCAAATGCATATAAAAATACAGAGAATACTGTGATGAATTTTACCTAATAGTGTAATAGTTACAATCATCAGCAATGTTCCTACCAGCTAATTTCAATAATTATCAACTTCTTTTATCTATACTTCTTCGTACTTTCCCACCCTAACT
Source organism: Scalopus aquaticus (assembly GCA_004024925.1). Classification (NCBI taxonomy): domain Eukaryota; kingdom Metazoa; phylum Chordata; class Mammalia; order Eulipotyphla; family Talpidae; genus Scalopus; species Scalopus aquaticus. The sequence continues at coordinate 119,728 of PVIJ01002457.1, read as the reverse complement.
CCATATTGTTGTGAAACAGATCCAAGCCATTGTATAATTTTATCCTGCATGATTTAAATAACTCTACATATATCCCTAAAAAAGAGTTCCTCAAAGTACAGAACTCGAATTACCTGTGGAATCTGAGTTTTCTTTTTGGGATAATGTACATGTTTTGGAACTAGATAGAGATGGCAGTTATACAATATTATGAATTTATCAAATGCCCTTAGATTGTTCACTTTAAATTTGTTAACTTTTTATGAACTTAACCTCAATTTTTAAAAAATTAAGCTCTTTTTAAAAAAAACCCTGAAGGGGAAAAATGTAAATAATCACATGCCATTTTCACACCTAAACAAAAATAACCTTCAAAAATATATGTACTACCAGAAATTCTCCTTTGTGCTATGCGTGAATCTCCTAAGTGCTCTTTTCATGTTTGTAGGTATTATAAATGACTATGGTCTTTCTCTTCCAGCAGTTTTCTTTTGCTGAGTGTGAATTCTGTTTGTTCAGACCAATCTTCTCTCACCCTGCTGGTCCCCTTTTCTAGTCTTATTTGGGCTCAGATTTATGATGGAGTACCCCGGTTATGGGCATCTACATAGGTAAAGAATCAAAGCAGTCTTCAACTCATGGAGATAGAGAAGCTGGTGATTACCAGTTTCCTGCATGCCTTGCATCTACCCATAGTTCCTTCAGCTTTGGGGCAGAGAGGGTATTCATTCTACCATTTTGGCTTCTTCTTGGGCTTTCAGGTGTAAGAAAAGCAGGCTAGAGTGGATACTAGCCCCATTCTCCCAGGAGTCCACCAGTTTCTGCCATATCCACCAATGTCTTGATCTATGACCCTCTCGTCAGGTTGTTTGACACTAAGGAGAGCTGTTAACCAAGGCAGGACCATAGATAGGAAATACTGGATGAGCAGTATAGATTATGAAGTTCAATGGAGAAAGGATTAGATTTCTGTGGAACTAAGCTAGTTAAAGAAGGCTGCACCTTTGATTTACAAAGGTTTGGTGAAGAATAGAATCTTTATCAAATGGTCCTGGGGCCACAGGATATCCACATGCAAAAGAATGAAGGTGGAACTCTACCCTATAGACAAAAATTAACTCAAAATCAGGCAATTTAAATATAGGGGATAAAACCTTAAAATTCTTAAAAGAACCCTTAGGAATCTTCATGAGCTCGGCGATGGCAGTAGATTCTTAGATGACGATCTCAAAAGGAGGAACAACAAAAGAAAAAAATGATAAATTGCATGTCATCTAAATTAAACACTTCTGTACATCAAATACGTTATCAAGAAAGCTAAAAGACAACCTTCAAAGAAGAGAAAATATTTTCAAAGTCAGCTCCTTTTCCAAATGCCATGCTCTGAAAAAGCATTTCTAAATCCCAGTCTCAAACTCTTTAATACTGCTCTTGAGATATACAACATGTTTTCTAGTTCATATAATCTTGGGGTGTACATAGATAGATAGATAGATAGATAGATAGATAGATAGATAGATAGATTACATAGATAAATAGATATTCAAATGTTAGGAAATTTCATGATCTCACCGTCAATATTAGTTTTATTTTGGAATTGAGCTACGATTAAATGTGTCTAAATTTGTCTAACACTGGGCTACAGTTTTTTCGCAGGGCTTCTTAAGAATTCATCAAATAATTTTTCCAACCTTTAAAAAAAAGTCCAATAGCTAGCACATATAAAGCACTTTTACAATTCTGCAACAAAAAGCCAAAAAAAAAAAAGTTTTAATGGGCAGAGGTGTTGAGTCTTCTAAAAAGATACAGAAAGACTAACCAGCACATGAAGACTCTCAGTGTCATTAGGCATTAAGGAAATGAGAGTCAAAACCACAATGAGATATCACTTCACATCTACGTTTTTTTCACAAAAATGGAAAACTACCAGTGTTGGTGTGTATGTAAAGAAATTGGAACCGTGGTACATGGCTGGTGGGAACGTAAACCAGTACAGCCACTGTGGAAAACAATTTGGCAGTTCCTCAAAAAATCAAATACAGAATTACTATGTGTCCTAGCAGTGGTACTTCTAAATATATATACAAAAGAACTGAAAACAAAGAGTACATGCTTATTCATAGCAGCAACATTCAAAAGAACTAAAATGGTGGAATCAGTCCATGTGTCAATCAAAAGATGAAGGGGTAAATAAAATGTGACATATACAGTGGAATATTATTTGGTCATAAGCAGGAATTAAACACTGCTGCATGTTACAACATGGATGAACTTTAAAACATGATTTTTTCTTAAATTGTGATAAATGAAAGAGGCCATACACAAAAGGTCACACTTTATGAGATTCCATTTATATGAAATATCCAGAATATTTAAATCCATAAAGAATGAAAGTAGATTGGTTCTTGTGGGGACTAGAGAGGAAGGAAGTAGGACAGGGTTTCCTTTTCGGGTAATCAAAATGTTTTGGAATTGGATGGAGATGGCGTTTGCACAACATTATGAACATTAAATACCACTGAATTATTCACTCTGAAATTGTTGGTTTTATGGTAAAAAAGAAAAAGACTGGGCTTCACTGGGTACATGAAATTGTGAGTGGACTGAGCATTTAGGAGAGCGTTTAAGGTAGACAGTAAATGCAAGTAAAAACAGAGACCAGGCAAAATTTGAGTTGGGGAGTATCTGAGAGAAGTTGGGCCAAATCGTGAAGGCCCTGGTTTGTATTTGAGTTGTTGCTATTATACAGCTGAGCTTAATCCATTAGGCAGCAGAGGATCTGATTGACTTTTGACCAAGAGAGGAACATTATGAAAGTAGATAATTGAAATGTCAACATGTACATGGAGAATTGAACTAGGAAAGCCAGGAACTTGGTGACCCGTGCAGACGCCATCAGTATTGAGCACATCCAGGGGTCACTTGATGGCCTACACTAGCCAGGAAGCAGTGGGAGTAACAACTATGCTTAATACTTATGACATGCCAGACACTGTTTGGTGTGCTTTATATGATTTAATTTACTTAACCCTCTAGGAATTCTGTAAAACTGGAATTCTTCTTTTCCTTCAGTGTACAAACATTGTAACAGGCTCAGAGTGGCTGAAAAACTTGCCTGGGTTTGCACAGCTATTAACATGGCTTAAAGTTGAACCCCAGGGCCACTACAGTTTTAATTACGATGCAGAGGTGAATGTGAGATTTTTTTGAAGCCCTCCCAATAATTTGTCAGATTGAGGAGAGGGAAATGGGAGGAAAGAAACTAGAGTAAGGACATTGTCCCCCTGTCTAACCAAGAGTTGGTACAGGTGAGTCTTCCCAGTAGAAAATGGTGACTGCTGATATACCTGTGAACCAGAGCTCATGGCTACAGACAAAACTCTAGAGGAGGCTGGCAACAGATGTTCAGAAGGGAAGGAGATCTGGAGAGTAGCATGTTTAGTCCTAAGCAGGGCCTCTTTCTGCGCTCTCTGTTGTACCCTGCTTCCTGCTTTGCTGGAACCTCTTGGCTGTATCCAGAGGCAGCCTGAATGTCTAGTTAGCTTATGCCAGTATCCCTTAAGCCAGTCTCGCCAGCCTCGGTGTGGCTCCTCACCTCCGGCTTGGCTTCTGCCAAGGCATTCCCCAATTTTATGCCCTGCCTTTTTGTGCTTCTGGGCCTGTGTCTTAGCTGTTTCCCTAAAACACTCTTCCTTGTCCCCCATTGTCATGTGCTGCTGGGCTTTCAGGATTCAGCTCATGTGCTTTATTTACATGGCTATCTTCTTAATCCTCACCAGCACCGTTTTAGGTAAACACTTTTATTCCCATTTTACAGATATACAAATGTGTGTGTACAAATGTTTTACCCGTTTCTCTGTGTGAACCTTATACCCCCTTTACAGATATACAAATAGATCATACAGAGCAGAGCGAGGTTAATTTGCCTGTGATTACACAACTAGTAAATCAAGGAGCGAATTCCAAAGCCTGTACTCTGAACTGCCATTTTATGTTGGCTGAATCCAAACAGACGTCTGAGACACCATTAAACTACTCTGTCTGCTCTCAAAATGAAGAAACGTGAGGAAGCTTTGCTAAACTTTTTTTCCTGTCTTTCCTCTTGGGTCCAGGTGGAAGTGAAGCCATATGTGCTGGATGATCAGATGTGTGATGAGTGCCAGGGCACACGCTGTGGTGGGAAGTTTGCCCCGTTCTTCTGTGCCAACGTCACCTGTCTGCAGTATTACTGCGAATACTGCTGGGCGAGCATACATTCCCGCGCCGGGCGGGAGTTCCACAAACCGCTGGTGAAGGAGGGAGGTGACCGCCCTCGTCATGTCCCTTTCCGCTGGAGCTGAGCCCAGGGCAGACCCAGCCACAAGTACTGGAGTAGATAACAAGGAGGGAAAAGAGAGGGCACTGCCTCAGGGCTTACAGTGTTCTGGAAATTTGTGCATTTGTTCTCAATTTTTAAAGAAGAAATGGGTCTTTTTATTATTATTATTTACAGTCATATTACTGAACTCAGTGTCCAGTATAATGCAAAATTGCAGAGTGTATAACGGTACTGATTTGCACTTTGATTCACACCTTTGTCTGCTTGGTACCTTAATTTCTGACACCTGATTTGTCACTCATGACAGTGCATAGACTGCCATTCTCATCAGCGGTCATCAGGTTATGTCTGTGATTTTTTTGTTTGTTGTGCTGTTGTTCTGATTGTTTTTGAACTGGAGCATGCACTTATTTTCAGAAACTTAGAAAGTTGCCCCTAGGAGACTTACCAAAGGTGTAATACTCGCGAGTAGGTGGCAGATGTAGCAAACACTTCACAACAATTCAGCAGTCATTCATTAGTTGGGGTCATTTAGAGTAAGGATAACCCTTAATGAAAATAAGCCTTTAGTTGCTCTCTATTTTGACATGTAAGGATACCTCATAAGCTGAATCTTTATTTTTCCTTCATGTTTGATTTTTGTTTTGCTGAGGATTTTGGTTAGATCTTTTAGTGTTATGTAAATTTATGCTGCAATAGCTTTTGCTGCTATTACAATGGTATTATTAATACCATAATACTCTATTCAGGCTAAGGTATCAATTAAAAAGAAACCCAACAACACACTTTTATGATTTAGGAATAGAATCAGCTGCTGAATGGAGATCAGATTAGACTTCAGAAAGCTTCAATGGAAGGTCACTATTTCTGACTGCATGTTTACTTAATCAGGTTGCTGCATGCAATAAATTTTATATCCAATGTCTAGTATAAAACCTTCCCACAATGCACAAATTAAGAATCTATATAAGCTATAAAATACTGATTTTTTAAAGATTTTTTTTTCATTCAAAGAATTGGTAATTGACTGGAGGAAGGCATGCCTCAATAAATGGAATGCTTCTGAAATTAGGAACAGCCCATAACAGAATGACCTATATTACAACCAATATAAAACCTAGGTGTAGGATATTCTTAAAGCAAATTTGTGGATGGTAGATGAAGTACTTTGCGGTGCTCTGTTATATATTGTGCAATTTATTTTATATAGTAAAGTGATTATGTCTAACTGTGATCAAACTTAACTGTTTAAAGCCTTTGTGTCAGACATTAATGAACTTGACAGTTCATAACTGGTATATTGTTAACTAACACATGAGCTCTTAGTTACAATCTCCTAGTGCTTGCACCATTTTACATAGCTTCAGACCTTGTCCAGAAAACCAAAGAGCTCATCTTAGCTTACAAACACTAGGAATATATACAGTATATAGAGATAAGTTGTCAGATTGACAAACTAGGCACATTTTAAGAAAGTCGTGTGATGGTGATGCTGAAGAAATGTCTGTACAAAATGAGAGGGCCTGTTCTGGGTTGGTTGTCTGGGTGAGAAATTAACTACTTAATTCCCTGGATTTTTCCTGTAAAGCTTGAATAGAATTAATACTTGCTAGAACTACCATGGACATTTTTTTAGCATTCACTCGTGGGCTGCAGATAGTAATATATAAACACACACAATGATTGTGAGACTATGTAAATCTTTTTTTTTTTTAATCTTCTTCCTATGTTTTGGAATTCTGGGGACAATCTGACTGGATATGACACTGCAGAATAGATTTAAGTCGCTGTGTTTTATGTGCTGTGATGTCCTTGTACTGTCTTAAGTTAATACTGCTTGTTTTTGTTTTGTTTTGTTTCTCGAGTGTTTAGTTGCAATTTCCAACTCTCAAACTATAGTTTGTTTTCAAAAAAACAAAATAGTTTTTTACTGGATTAAAAATGCTTGTTAGAACTCTCCCCTTTTGCAGTTATGTCTGGGCTTTCTGGTAATAATTGCTTTTTTCCCAGCCCAGCTGTGGTTTTCTGTTCGTTTTTTTTCTATGTTTGTGGTTTTTTTCATCTGTACAAGAAATTTTGTTATGCACTACTACTTTTTGTATTCTAGAAAGTTTTCAAAAGTTGGCCGAAGATTTGTTTGTTTGTTTTTAAGGAAAAAGGCATGCTTTCTGACTGACATGATCTTTTGCAATACCTCAATTTTGAAATATAGGAAAGAAAATGATATTTTCTAAGTAAGTTTATTCAGAAAAATATATATTAATTTAATTCTGCAAGAAAAATGATTTAACAGATGGGTAACTTTATTTTTTTCATGCTTATTTGTGTTTTTTGAAAATGAAGAAGTTAGAGCTTTATAACTATAATATTAAAGATCATATCTAACCTACAGAAATCTACCTAATTATGTGAAAGAAGCAAAACTTTTTGAAGAAGCACCCCTCTTTCATGTATTAAAATAACAGAGATTTGAAGAAAAAAAAAGCTGGAAGATTGTACAGCATAAAGCTAAAAGTGAAGGCGAAAAAACATTGTCATGAAGAATAGGTTACAAATAATAAACTCCATTTGGTGCTGGAAGTTGTGAATAGATGGTGGAAACTACTTTCCCTTAATTTGTATATTTATAATCAAGCGTTGATTGTGCACGACTGACCAGGATTGTGAAAGAGTTCTTCTGTTTGTATTTTTTTAAAGAGAACTTTTTTAGTTTATTAAATTATAACATGTTCCCTTTTGTTTTGTAAATAAATGTGCCCCCAAGTTGTTAATGTTATATTAAAAGAGAGGGTCCTTCAAAAAAATTATTTTTTAAAACACAGAGGTGTTCTGACCTGCAACTTGACTGGGAAGCCCCTGGGTATCACAGGTCCTGTTGTGGCCTTTCCTTGATGTGACACTTGAACTAGTCGATTTTTTGAAGGCTATAACCTAACCTCGACTCTTTGTTGTTATGTGCAATACTGTTTGTACTGTTTGTATAAAAAATAGAAAAAAAAAGAAAAGAAAAAAGGCATAAATCTTTATTGCAGATTTATTTTCATTGCAAACTTTAGACATTGTGATTCACTGAAATCATTTTTCTACTGTCAAATATGTACCTTTTCTTCATGCTGGTATTTTTTCAATAGTAATGTAGCCTTTGTACTGAGACAAATTTTCATTGTTATTTTTAGAAAGATTTTTTGCTAAGAAAAAAATTAAACATATTTACATATTTTTCATTTTATTTCGTATTTTCTTTAAGGAGTGCTTTCTCAATCATTAATAGAGTTGTTTCTGGGAGGGACTTTCATATCTGGTCAATGTCATAATATTATTTTGTATTTTTACTTGGAATAAATTAATTTTATGATGCTAATTCTTTAAAAGTTTATTTTTTTCATTTTCAGTTATTTTTGAAGCTAAAACCTTTGTAATATTGTTACTAAAGTGTCTAGTTTTTTGAAATGCAAAGCTTTATGTATTAACTTGCTGATGTGGTTTACAATAGTGTGACAACGATGAAAATGGTTGGTTATGTAATGTGATTGGAACATGTAATGAATAATTGGGTAATAAAATGACAGAATGAGCAGAACATGTGAGATTTTGACAAGCCTTTTCCTTTATTACAGTGGTTTAGTGTAAGACTAGGGATGTCACAGTACAGTTCTCTAGGGATGTCACAGTGGATTTATACAACACCAGGTGCAGCCAAATCTATGGCCCTGATAATGAAGTCACCCCTACTGAAACACCTCCAGGTTTCAAACCTGGCCAGTTCAACAGAACGATACATTGCTTTTCCCCTCTAACTCTTCATTATGTCGTGTGTGCACGTGTGTGTGAGAGCATGTGTGTGAATCTGCCACCAGCTGCTGTCCATGTGTGAGATGGTGCCTGTCACCTAAGCCAAGTCTTTTCCATGCACTTCTGGTGGTGACGTCTGAGAGTCAAGAAGGTTGCTAAGAAGACACAACTTTTCGTGTGTTTGGACTTGGGTCGCAGTGTCTCACCTGTGTCCCCTCCCCGTACGCTCGTGAGGTGTGCTGAGGAAGCACACTCAGACGTCACCATGGTACATGGACGACCTCAGACTTTGTCTTCCTCCACCCCCACCTGCTCCCTGTTATGGTGCCCCTCGTTTGCCCCTTACTGTGGCAGCACACCTGGCCACTCCGAGCATGATCTGTCTCCCTCCTGCTGCTTTTCCGACACCCACCTCACCCAAAGCTGTGCTGTTAAGGCAGTGTGTCATTGTAATGGCACCTAAAATTTTTTTTAAATCATACAATTGCAAAACTGGTGTTGCGTAAACAGAACATCCAATGACTTGCTCTAGATAGATGGTGTGTTTCTGCTAGTCTTTGGTGACCTCTCCCAGTTCTGTTGCCGTGGAGGTGAGGTTATCAATAACTCAGCGAAACATGTGTCCAGAGTTGGCTTTTGGGTATGCTCTATGTATTCAGTTTTGTAAATAATATATAGATTAGATCAAGTTGTGATGTAAAATTTTAACTCAAATTGGGTACTACTGGTTGGAATTTTACATTAACTACAAATAAGTGATTAGGAACAGAAGAAAAGAAACTGGAAAATTCTTGCTTAGTGGTATAAAGATTATGCTTAGATTTCTGCCTATATCTTGTGTTTTATAGCTTGTTAGTGAGGCATGGGCTAATGCAGAATGTACTGCATTTATGCAATTAGCAAATAACTGCTAGTTTTCATTTATCTATTATATTAGCAACAAAAAGGCATTTAACTGGGTAAAGCTCCTACCTAAATATTTGAGTATTGTGACATCTCTACTTGCAAGGTTTGAGTGAAAGATTAGTAGTCACAGATTAGTGAAAAAAGTATCTTTTTGTTAAAACTGGCTTATTTGTATGGATTGTTGCTTTTTCACCAGTTTGTATAGTATGTCAGCTAACTTTTTCTGTTTGTTTTTTTTTTAATGATAACCAAATTTCTCTATCTCAGCTGCAATAGTGTTCCATTTTACCACAGAGTATTTTATAATTAATGCTGTTGACTTTATACCCCAAAAATGGGTCAAGAAGTGGATATGTGATTCGGGGAGGTTTAAATTTGTTTGACAAAGTTAATCATAACAAGTCGAAAACTCGGGTGCTAACACAGGATAACGTCTGCTCTTTATCTTTTCTGGATATAGTTCTGTTGGGGTATAAAGTGTTAGGTATTTGTATTTTTGCTGTCAAAATAATGGACATAACTTTTAGAGTGTTCACAGCTAAGATCTCTGTATTTGTTTTTCAACTAACAACTAATTTTAAATGTATTGTATCTTTTATTACCTGTTCTCTTAGATTGTTTTTGCTAGTAACCTTTATTCAGCTTTCGCCTTTGGGGCTTGGACTAATAGTGCTTGTATGGAACTGCAGTACTGTGACTCACCATGGAGCTCAATGCAGCTATTGCTTACAACTGCTTCAACTTTGTAGTTTGGACTTCTTTTTTTCTGTAATAACAACTTATTAAATCTAGTTGTATGAAGTATGGACACTTGTCATCCTTTGCATTTGCCAAGGAGTAGCTTGGAGTACAAGGATTGTTATCTGGGAACGTTCGCTGGGGTAGCTTTTGTGGGGAGGGAGGAGAACTTACTTTAGAGCAGATTGTTTCCCCAAACCCACCTTTTCTCTGACACAACACTGATTTAAAAAGATAGAAAAACACGAGAACCCGGAAGGTGTTTGATAGTTGACACATGGGGAACGTGTATTCTAGGCAAGGTGCGTAGAGGCGCGCTTGGTTTTTAATGCCAGCACTTGCCACTTGAAACCAATTTTCAAAATTAAAACCGAGAGAGGCATTGAAAACGTAAGTATGTTCGCTTCGTTTCATTTTTTACACGAGGTTCTCTACAATCACTTCAGGAAATGGGTCTTTTTAAAAATCCCATGTAGACTTTGGAAATGCTGACTTTAATCCTTCTAGAAAAAGGACCCCACGTAGCTGCACCAAAGAATCCCCTCGGGGGCTTTTAGTAAATGGTGCTGCTGGAGTCCCAACCCGGGATTGATTTCATTGGTTTGGGGTGGGGTCTGGCGCAGGTGTTTTGAAGCTCCCGGGCGCGCTCATGAGGCGGTGCGGGAGTCGGCGCGGCGTCCGCGCAGGGCCCTCCAGAGGCGGCGGCGGCCGCGCAGGGGTCACTGGGGGCTCCCGGAGGAGGACGGGCCTCGCGCCCGCGCAACCTTTGGGGCGGCGGCCGCAGAGTGGGGAGCCACGGCCTTTAGCGCCCCCAGCCCGGCAGGCAGCAGGCAGGCCGGCGCGGGCGGGTACGATCCCGGGAAGGGATGAAGGCCCGGCTGGGGCCGTCGTCCAGCGCTCCGGCCCCCTGCTCCAGAGGCGGCCGACAGACGCCAGGTTCCGCACCCGCTCTGTGGTCGCGAACTCCCTTACAAGCCGTGTCCCCACCTCCGTCTGCACTGCCGCCCACCCTGCAGCCGGCACCCAATTCTGGATCCCACGTCTACCTCCTCCCCTCAGGAGGCCCCGAGGTGGCCCTGACGTGTCGCGACCGCGCTCCGCGCCGCAGCCGTGCAGGTAAGCCAGCCCGGGACTGGGGGCGCTGCGCCCACTTGGCCTTAGGGGCAGCTCGGGTTGCTTCGGGGCTCCGCGACGTGTTGGGGAGCTAGCTCCTTGGCTGCGCAGCTTTGCCCCAGCGGCTTGATGCTAATGCGGGAGCCCCGCGTTCAAGCTCAGCCGCTGGGCTGCAGAGACTAGCACTTAACATTTGCAGCTTTCTATCCACACTCTTGCAACTCCTTCGAGAATGGGGAGAGTAGTAGGGTTTTCCAGGTCCCCGTTAGTTTTCTAAAAGGGATACCCTACACTAAGCTACAAATGGAACCCTAGTTTCAGAATACTTCTGATTTGAACCCCGTATTCGTCCACTGGGAGAAAGGTTCGATGCCCTAACTCGGAGTGATGTAGGGGGAGGTGTATGGTGCCCTTGGTGAGGCAGCCTTTTTTTTCTAGGGGTAAAAATGAGGGCGTTCTAGCACAGAGGAGCCGCAGCAACTCCCTCCCTGGATACTAACCCTAGCTGCAAAGCACAGACCTGTTGTCTCAGGTACCTACTTTAGGAAACAAGGTGCGACACCTGCGAACACTGATGCACGCTCAGCTTTAAAATGGAGACACGTGGTTTTCACCAGTCCCTTGGCGCGTAGCTCACTTTGGACACTCTGAAAAGCCCTATATTTAAACTGCAGTCGTTCTACTAACTAGATTAGCAGTGGTGGCAGTGAAGGGAGTCAGAAGTAATAATCCTGCTCATATTCAGAGGATTGTTGGGAAGGAGAAACTGTTCTCTATCAATTTAGACTGATTAGGAGCCTCCTTAAAAGATGAGTCTTTTTAACGTACAAAAGAGGTAAACAAAACTTACTCATATGCCCATGAAATGCACAAAAGGGGCTCCCTCAATAATTAGAGACAGAGATAGGGGTTATATACCTAACTTAGTGGGGAAGTACAGGGGAATAAAGGACTTCTAGGGGAAGAGTAAATGGTTTCTTCAGGAAAGGTAAGTGGTTGGGGGAGCGGGAGGAGATTAGAAAGGTTATGCTGATGTTTCTTCAGGCAGGTGCCAGCCGTCCCCAGTCTTCTTTCTGACCAGGAAAACTGCCTAGGGAGAGCTTTCCTTACAGCTTCCATCTTGAAATTTCTGCCCTTAGATCAGGGAAGATCTGAAAAAGCTGCTTTTCACAATTATTGAGTCTCAACTGTCTTCAGGTCTGAATCATCTTCATTTCAACTGGGGGAGGGGTGGGAATAGGTCCCCACAGATAGATTAGAGTACAGCTGTCACTGGAACAGATAAATGAAAGTTATTCTTTATTGTGTACCATAATAGTAATACGGAGGGAATAAAATTCTAGGTTTGGGCATTGGATTTAGGTAAAGAAGACTTGGCTGTAACTATCAGTGCACTCACCTCTTAGTTCTTGTCCCACAAGGGTCAGCCCAAGTCATGCATTTTCTTTGCTGTTTCTGGTCTAAACCTTTGATTAAGGTGGTTTGGCTGAACTGTTGAGTGTAAGGGAAACATCCTGACTGTCTCGTTCAGCGCAGGCTAACATAGAATGATCTTTTTTTGTAAATGGAAAAATAACACCCGGGACAAGTTTTGATCTCTAAGGCGAAGCAGTGTCTTGTGTGCCTGATCTCTCTTTTCAAAAGACAGGGTCCTTTTGCTCATTTTCATTACTCATCACTAAAACCAAATCCCAGTTCCCATACATACCCACAAGAATGATTAAAAATTTAACAGACTGAAAATGCCAAGTGTGAAAGAAGTTCTAGACAAATGCTGGTAGAAATATAAAGTGGTACAATTTTAGAAAACTGTTTTGCAAGAGCTGAATGCATATCCTGTGACTCAGCTTCTCACTCAGGTATACGCCCAGAAAAATGGGCTCTGGGAAAGATCAAAGCTAATGCTTGGGTCAAGTAGAATTCTTTCCAGACTGCCCCCATCTAGATTCACATCTCACTTTCCTGAGTGACCAGGCTTCCTTTCTGGCTGCCGTTGCCACCACTTCCCCATCCCTACTGGCATGTGGTCACCCAAACCTTCATTTCCTCTCTTCCAGTTGCCCTCCTTCCAGCTCCGGTCTCCTTTCTGCCCTTCCTTAAGCTACCAACATCCTAAGGGATGTGTTTTCAGTCAGTTTGGGGGAGAGGTAGACTAGAGAAAAAAGGTTTTTATTTTATTTTATTTTATTTTATTTTTTAAGTTGTTATTTATGTCTTTTACATTTTGTATTCCCCTTGGGCAGCCCACCACCAATTCACCCGTGATCCATCTCCATGGTCCCCTGTATTCTCCTCTCTTCCATTTTGTGCCCTTATCCTCCCCCCCCCCGCCCCCTGCTGAGTGTCTCTCTCCCACCTGGCCTCCCTATAGTCCTGTTATAAGTGAAACCATTCGATATTGAGAAAAAAGGTTTTTAAAACACCATCTGTTAATCTCTGCAGTTGATTGAAGGTTGGGTGTCAGTCCAGGCAGGTTGATGAGCTCCCAGTGCACTGACTGACTTAGAAAGTCTTGTTTACTATCCAAGGTCTGTTGACCGCACTTCCACTTTATAATCTGATTTTTAAACATATGATGTTTTAATTTTGATATAATTGTCGATTCATATACTGTTAGAATTGAGATCCCATGCACTTTTTACCTAGTTCCCCCAACTTCTTGCAAAACTCTATTAAATATCACCACCAGAATATTGGCATTGATATAGACAGAACATTCCATCCCCTCAGGGAACATTCACGTTTTCTCCCATCCCCACCCCTGCTGCCCCTGACAACAACTAATCTGTTCTCCAGTTCTGTAACTTTCTCACTTCAGGCATGGTAGGTAAATGGAAATATATACTGTATATGGCTTTTTAAGGACTGGCTTTTTTCAAACAGTGTAATTCTCTAGAGAGTCATCTTGGCACCATATGCATCAACAGTCTGTTCCTTTCGTCTGCCACGTATGCTACAGCATGGGTGCTCCAGAGTGTGACATTTACTTATTGAAAAATATCTGGATTATTTCTAGTTTGGGGCTATTATAAATAAAATTGCTATAAACATTCCTGCACAGATCTTTGTATGAACATGTTTTCCTCTAGGATAAATACCCAAGAGTGCATGCTAGTTTCATGCTTAGTTTTTATAGAAATTACCAATCTTGAGGGGCCTCCCTGGTGACCTAGGGGTTAAGTCTCAGCACTATCACCACTAGGGCCTGAGTTCGAGCCCTGGCCTGGGAGCTGACCCACATATGGCGTATCTGCCTGTCTGCAGCCCACTCTGTCATGGTGAATCCCCTTACCCCTCCTCCCTGCACCTCTGGTATACACCCCAGTTCTTCTACACTAAAAGAAATTACCAATCTCCCCAGTAGGTTACTATTTCACATGTTGACTAAAATGTATGAGCACTCTAGTTTCTCTGTATCCTTTCCAGTATTTGGTTTTATCCCTACTTTTTAGCTGAGCTGTTCTGATAGGGATGCAAGGTACTCCATTGTGGTTTTAATTTGCATTTCCCTATGGCTGTTATGTGCGTATTTGTCATCTCCATATCCTCTTCAGGGAACTTTTTCTGGTTTTGGCCAACTGGATTGTTTTGTTTTGTTTTGTTTTTTTAAAGATTTATTTATACATACAAGCTGGGACAGGCCAGAGGCATGGGGCAGCGAGAGGGTTCACCAGAGACAGAGTGGGGCGCAGAACAGGCAGATCAGAAATACACTGCTGAGGGGAGCAGCGGGCGAGGCAGGAGAGGTCTGCCACACCGTGTGGGGTTCTCCCTGGCTGGGCTTTGAACTCTCATCGTGAGCTGCCAACAGCTCCAGAGGGCAGTGCTCAACCACTGCGCCACCAGGGAGGCCTGGATTGTTTTTTAATCCAGGGACTTAACACCCTCCCACCCCCATGTATCCCTGGCTTTTAATTACTGCTTTTAATTTTTTTAAATTTTTTTTAAGGTTTATTTAAGCTGGGGTACAGGCCAGAGGCATGGGGCGGCAAGAAGGTTCACCAGAGACAGAGTCGGGAGCAGAACAGGCAGATCAGACATACACTGCTGAGGGGAGCAGCGGGCGAGGCAGGAGAGGTCTGCTGCGCCAGGAAGTTTCCTGGCCAGGAATCAAACTCATGCTGCAGTGGCTGCAGCTAGCTTTATAGGCTGAGACTTAACGCGTTGTGCCACCAGGGAGGCCCACTTGTTATGTCTTTTGCAGAGCACAAGTTTTTTCATTTTAATAACGTTCACCTTACCAATTTTTTCCCCATTTGTGGGACATGGCTTCTATGTTGCATTTAAAAACTCATCTCAGTTTTTTTCCTCAACATCAGTTTGATTTTTTTTTCTTCTCATCTTCTAGAGGTTTAATAGTTATGTGTTTAACATTTAGGTCTGTGATCTATTTTGTGTTAATTTTTGTGAAGGGTGTAAATTATGTGTCCACATTCACTTGTTTTTTGGTTTTTTTTGCATGTGGGTGTCCAGTCTTTACATCACTACTTGGTGAAAAGACGACTCTCCATTGTATTGCCTTTGCTCCTTAGTCAAAAATCAGCTGACTTTATTTATGAGGGTCTATATATTTTGTTCCATTGAGCTATTCTTTTGCTAGTACCACACCATCTTGATTACTATAGCTTTATATTGTCTTAAAGTCAGGTAGTGTCAATCCCATAATTTCCCCTGCCTTAGTATTGTGTTGATTGCAGTGGTTCTTTTTTCCTTATACACAAATTTTAAAATCAGTTTGTCAATATCCACAAAATAACTTCCCGGGATTTGGATAGGCAGTGTAGTGACTACAGGTGAGACTGAAAATTGATATTTGTTATCTATGAACACAGAATATTTCTTCATCTATTTGTCTTTTCTTTCATCAGAATTTTGTAGATTTTCTAATATATATCGTATACATATAATTTTTTACTGAGCATTTTATTTCTTGGGTGCCAATGCTGATTTATGGGAAAGAAATGAACTTTTTTATATTAGCCTTATATCCTGCAACCTTACTAGAATCACTTTTATATTAACTATATAGTTTGTGTTAACTATATATATAATTATATATATGGCTTATATATATATATTTTAGAGAAAGAAAAAGTATATTAGAGAGAAAAGGAACAGAAATAAAGTGGGACTCCCAGGCCGATGGAAACAGGTCAGAGAGGGGAAGGAAGCCCTAATATATTTTTTGTATATAGCTAATATATATTATAATTAATGTTAATAATTATACTCCCCTGAAAATAATATGGTTATTAACCATACCCTCATGACTGATTTATAACTGGAAATTTTTACCTTTTGACTCCCTTCACCCAACCGCCACCTCCCACCTCTGGCGACTACTGATTTGTTTTTATACCTATGAGCTTGGATATTTGAATTGTTTTGTTTTTAAGGCATTTAGAAAATAAAGGACAATCATTTACACTAGAATAATTGGGCAACTTAGTACAACATACTCACTAAATGACGTAATGAGTCCCCAGCCTAGTATTTTTTAAAATTTATTTATTTATGCATACAAGCTGGGGTGTAGTCCAGAGGTGTGAGGTGGGGAGAGGATTTACCAGAGACAGAGTGGGGAGCAGAACAGGCAGATCAGTGGCTCCGGACAGCTTCATAGTGCTGGTCTCAACCCATTGTGCCACCAGGGAGGCCCCCTAATATATATTTTTTAAGGATATATTTATTTATGCATACAAGCTGGGGTGCAGGCCAGAGGTGTGGGGTGGTGAAAGGGTTCACCAGAGACAGTGGGGAGCAGAACAGGCAGATAGACTGAAATACACTGCCGAGGGGAGCAGTGGGTGAAACAGGAGAGGTCTGCTGCGCCATGTGGGAATCTCCCTGGCTGGGCATCAAACTTGCGCAGCAGCTGCTGACCGCTCCATAGCGCTGCGTTTAACCCACTGTGGCACCAGGGAGGCCAGCCTAATATTTTTGCATTGAACAACAAAACAAAATACCTATCACTGTCCATTATACTCTCCCTTCTTTTGTGTTTTTTTTTTTTTAATTTTTGCATAGAAAATCTGGGTGTAGGCCAGAGGTGGATGGGGGCAGGGGTGAGAGGATTCACCAGAGACAGAGTGGGGAGCAGAACGGGAAGATCTACTGAAGTACACTGCTGAGGGAAGAAGCAGGAAAGACAGAGGTCTGCTGCGCCATGTGGGATGCTGCAGTGGCTGCGGATAGCTTGATAGTGCTGTGACTTAACCAGCTGCTCCACCAGGGAGGCCCTGATTCCTCCACGTTCTTGCTAATGCATATGAGATGATTCTATCCCTTTACTTATATTCAGGGAGTTTCTAGGTAAAGAGGGTTTCTTATAGATAACATATACTTGGTTTTATTTTTTCAAATCCACTCTGTCTCTGCCCCTGGCTTTTGATTGGAATATTTAAATCATTTACATTTAAAGTGAGCATTGATATAGTTGGATTAATATCTACCATATTTATAACTTTTTATTCAATGCTCTTTTTCATTTTAAATTTCCTCTCATTTACTGCTTTCCCTGGATTTATTTGAGCAAATAATAAAATTTTATTTTCTTTCCTCTCAGAATATCAATTACATTTCTTTGACATTTTTTGCATGGTTGCCCTAGGGTTTGCAGTTTACATTTACACTAATTTAATTCCATTTTCAAATAAGGCTGTCTGTGCTTCATGGCATGTGCAGGTACCTTATAATAGTGTTTCTAACCCCTCCCTCCTGTCGCTTGTATTATTGCTGTTATTCATTTCAGTTACATACAAGCTATAATCACTCAATATATTGTCACTATTATCTTTGGGTGAACAGTTACCTATTAGCTCAATTTAAAAAAAATAAGAGTTTGTCCTCATTTATTCATTTTCCGTCTTCTATTATGTAGCCTCATGTTTCTGACCTAGATTAACTTTATCAATGAAGAATTTGACACTCCATGCAGTTCTACTGGTGACAGATTCTGTTTTCATCTTAGAAAGTTTTTTTCCTTCTTTTTGAAGGGTAATTTCACTTGCTTTTAGGTTGGTGTTTTGTTTTACCACTCTACACTAATAATGCAAGCAAGGAGAAGAAATCTGTGATGAAATTTTTATACTGGTTCCTTTACAAGTGAAGTGTTTTGTTCCTCTGGTCTCTCTTGACAGTTCTCCTTCATCTTTGATTTTCTGCAGTTTGACTATGCTATTCCTTTGTAGATTTTTGGTATTTATTCTGGTATTTATTCATGCTGTTCTCTGAGCTTCCTGGATCTGTGATTCAGTTTCTGACATAACTTTTGGAAATCCAGTCATCATTACTTAAAATGTTTTATTTCTTCCTCTCTTCTTTCTGATGTTCCATTACACATTATACCATTTGTAATTTCCCTTAGTTCTTAGACATTCTGTTGTCTCTTTCATTAGTGTTTTTGTTTGTTTGTATTTCAGTTTGGGTTGTTTTATTGGCTTATCTTCAAGTTTACTGACTCAGTGTCAAGTCTACTGCTGAGCCCATCCAAGGCAATTTTCATTTCTGTTACAATGTTTTCAATTTTCTTTTTTAGCATTTCCTTTTTATTTTTTATTTTTCCTTTTTTAAAAGATTTATTTATTTATGCATACAAGCTGGGGTATAGGCCAGAGGTGTGGGGTGGTGAGAGGATTCACCAGAGACAGAGTGGGGAGCAGAACAGGCAGATCTACTGAAGTATGCTGCTGAGGAGAGCAACGGGCGAGGCAGGAGAGGTCTGCTGGCCATGTGGGAAGCTCCCTGGCTATCGAACTTGTGCTGCAGTAGCTCTGGAGAGCTTTATAGTGCTGTGCTTAATCTGTTGTGCCACCAGGGAGGCCCCTCCTTTTAATTTTTTAGTTTCATTCTCTTGGTTTCTATTACCCATCTGTTCTTGTTTTCACTTTTTCATTAAATCATAGTCATTTTAAATTTCTGATAATTTCATAATCATTGCCATATGTGAGTACTGATGCCTGCAGTTTCTTCATAATTGTCTTTTCTTGCCTTATTAGCATGTTATGTAGTTTTGTTGATAGCTGGACATGATATATTGGGAACTCGACTCTGAAATAATAGGCCTTACTTTGAGATTCTATGTTTCTGGCTACTAGTTAGGTTCTTTTTATGACATGTCTGTTGTGTTTGTGAGTTTCAGTTTTTTCGAGTGTCATTGTTTGGTCTCCCCAGTCTCTGAGGTTCCCTAGAAATTCTTTTAAAAAGACAAAACAGATTTATTGTGGTATAATTACTTTACCATAATCCACCCATTTAAAGTATACAATTTGAAAGTTTTTAGTATAGTCTCAAATATATGCAACCATCACCACAATCCATTGAGTTTTTTCATTACAAAGAAATCTATCCCCTTACCTATCACCCATCTATATATACTCCTCACCTTAAGAAACCACTTATTCACACTGTCTGTAGAATACCCTGTTCTGGATGTTTCATGTGCATGGGATCATATAACATATGGTCTCCTGTGACTGCTTTTAGTAAGCACAGTGTTTTCAAGTTTCACCCAGGTGGTACTGTGTGTCAGTGCCTTATTTATTTTGATGGCCAATCTTCCTTTTCATGGATATACTTTTTTTCCCATTGACTAAGAGGCATTTGGGTTGTTTGCACTCGTTGGCCTATTATGGGTAATGCTGCTGCAACTGTTTGTGCACACATTTCTGTAACATTTCGGTAATACCCTGGTGGAGAGGTTTGGTTGGTTACCTGCACATGTGCATTCACGCTCATAAAAAACTGCCAAACTGGGGCCTCCCTGGTGGCACAATGGGTTAAGTGCATCACTGTGGAGCTGTCAGGAGCTGCTGCAGCGCAGGTTCGGTCCCCGGCCAGGGGGATTCCCACATGGTGCTGCAGACCTCTCCTGCCTCACCCGCTGCTCCTCTCAGCAGTGTATTTCATTCAGTCTGTCTGTTCTCCCCACTCTGTCTCTGATGAATCCTCTCACCCCCTCCACCTCTGGTCTACTTGTATGCATAAATAAATAAATCTTAAAAAAAAAAAAAACAACTGCCAAACTATCTGCAAGCAACTCTTGTCATTTTGCTTTCCAAACGGGAATGTGTCCGGCTCCCCTTGCGCTGCACACTCCTCAGCAGTTTGCATAGTTAGTTTTGATGTTTTTGAGCTATTCTCATCGGTGTGTAAAGGTTGTGCTAGTCCATTACACACCTACTAGGAAAGATGTTGAACTTGTTTTGATGTGCATTTACCTTCTGTGATGTGTCTGTTCAAATATTTTGCTTGTTTTCAGATTGGATTGTTAACTTATTGAGCTTTGAAAGTTTAAATATACTTGGTATGTTCAACATATAAGCCATTTTTACGTGACTTGGAAATAAATTGTCCCATTTTGTGGATTTTCATTTTTTAAAGTGTTTTTATTCAAAGTAGGTCTTCATTTTAAAATAAGAACAATTTATAATTTCCTTCTGTGGGTCATGCTTTTCATAGCATATTTAAGAAATCTTTGCCAAATCGAAAAATCACAAAACTCTTCTGCTTTCTTCTAGAAGTTACGTAGTTTTAGGATGTAGGTCCATGATTAACTTTGAATTAAATTTTGTATAAGATATAAATTACGTTTGGGATTTTTGTTTGTTCTTTACCCTATAGACACCCAGTCATCCTTTCTCCATTGAATTGCCTTAGTACTTTCGTAGAGTCAACCAAATTGACTGTGTCAGTGTACTTGTATACAGCAGACAGTCATTCTCTTTCATCAATCTACATATTTATGCTAATGCCCTCACTTGATTACTGTATGTATATAATAAGCGTTACAATCTGGCAATGCTAGTTTTCCAACTGTTCCTTTTTCATTGTTGCTCGTTGATTATACTGGTCAACAGTGAGAGCAAGACTGACTTAAAAAGGCCCTAATCTGTAGTATGTTGGTGTGCTGAACATGAATATAACCCTGAAAATTTTTTATTAGCTCTCGTTTTGAAGATATTTCATTTTATATGTTTCACCATGTAAATTTATCCAGTAGGACTGCAACATCCTAAATCAGCCTAGAATGATGTAATATTGCATCGCATTGCATAATACCATCATGCACACATCATCCAGAGTTGACTGCATCATTTTCTGATGCAATGCAATACTACTGCCAAGTGGCTGCTGAAGTAAGCTGATGTCAGCAGTGCACTATAGAAAGCCCTGTCGGAAAGGTTGAGCATTGAAAATATTTCAGACTTTGTGCGAGACAGTTTAAGCTACTGTTCCATAGAGCTGTTATTATTTTATCCATTTAGGCACAATACAGAACAGTAATGCCTCAAAAGTGCGTTAATAGCGTGGACAATTTCTGCTCTATTTGTGGGGAAGTGACATTTACTAACCAGAAGAAAAGTATCACTTCTCAAGTGAAGAAGGCTTGTCATCTTGACTTTGGATGCAAGGTTGGTGACCAAGACAAGCCTTGGGCCCCACATATATGCTGTGCCACATGTACAACACAGCTTTCAGAGTGGTTAAATGGCAAAAGACCATCAATGCCGTTTGCAGTCCCCATGGTGTGGAGAGAGCCAAGCAACCACATAAAAGACTGTTACTTCTGCTTGGCTCCTCCTCTTTCCGGCGGAATAATGAAGCAGAAGAAGTCGAGAATAGTCTACCCAAACATTCCGTCTGCATTGAGATGACCGGTTCAACAACTTGCTGCAGGGTGATGCGAAACAAGCATGGAATGCTTTTTGCCTGGTGTCTACAAACTTTCTTGGGAATGTTAGCGCAGAAACTACAAGGAACTAGTAGAAGACATGCTGTTGCAGCATCAGAAACTTGGCTGTAATATGTCTCTAAAGATCCACTTCCTTCATTCCCACCTGGACTTCCCTGAAAACTGTGGTGTGGTTAGTGAAGAACATGGCAAACATTTTCATCAAGATACCACATCAATGGAACAAAGATACCGGGGAAAATGGTCCACTACAATGCTGGCTGACTACTGCTGGACACTCCCGAGAGATGCGCCTGAACAGCTGTACAAGAGACAAGCGAAGAAATCTAAGTAGTGGTCTATGACCTGATTTTTTTCAAGTATTAACCGTAGGCCTATTACTATTGGCATGTATTTCGTGATGTAAACATCGATTTATTGCAAATTACAAAAATTAGAGCCAGAATTAGAATTTTGACTGTCATTTTCATGTTGAGCACATACAAATTGATAGGAAATGACTAATTTTATTTCAGTGATATGACTTGTAAAAATTTGTTGACCAGTGTTATTCTAGTTCTGTTGCTTTTTTTTAGGATTGATTTATGCATATAAAAGCTGGGGTGTAGGCCAAAGGTGTGGGGTGGTGAGAGAGTGCACCAGAGACAGAGTGGGGAGCAGAACAGGCAGATCAGAAATACACTGCTGAGGGGAGCAGCAGGTGAGGCAGGAGAGGTCTGCTGCGCCATGTGGGTATCTCCCTGGCTGGGGTGTGCTGCAGTGGCTCTGGACAGCGTCATAGTGCTGAGACTTAACCCCCTGCGCCACCTGGGAGGCCCTCTGTTGCTTTTAGAATCAGTCCATTTCTAGATAATATCCTACTAGAGATTTTGATTTTCTTTGTGTGTACAATTCATTTTGGGAGACTGAGATCATCATTATTCAATCCACAATATGGTGTGTCTCTTCACTTTCAGGGTCTTTTTTTATTAGCATTTTGACGTTTCAACATAATACGTTGTATACAGGCCCTCTATTTTGTAAGACTTCTATCTGTTACATAGGTTCTTATTATGTAAAGTGTGTAAAAATTTCAATTTCCAATTTATTATTGCCAGTACTCGTATGTATACTATACATATAACATAAAGCGATATATATATTAAAGCGATATATATAGTATATATTACTAGTACAAAAATTTTGTACATTGATTTTGTATTCTAGAAGCTTGCCAAACTTAATTTTAGTATCTTTTATGTAGATTTCTTGGCATTTTCTACATAGACAATCATTGTAAACAAAGTTTTTATTTTCTCATCTTTATGCTTTACTTTTATTCTATTGCTCTGGGAAGAACCTCAGGTATATTGTTGAATACGACTGGAGAAAGTGGAATCTAGGCATGATTTTAATTTGTTGAAGTTGGCTAGGATTTGCATACGGCTCAGATATGGTTAGTTTTGGTTATAGCTTCCAAAGAATGTATTCTGCAATTGTTGAGTACATTGTCACATTTGTTAACTATTATTAAAATATGTATCTTGTTGCGTTTTTTTCCTAGTCTGCTTGTTCTTAAAGGGTCTGTGTTAAAGTCTCCCAGTGACCTTAGACTTAGGCTTTTTGTAGTTTTGTCTGTTTTGCTCTATAGATTTGTGCATAGCAATCTAGAGTTGTTACCACCTCTTGGTTAACTGGATCTAATTTGTCATTAATCCCTTTTCTCAAATTAATGTAACTTTATGGAGCGTTGGCTTCGGATCCTCTCTCTTATTGGTCTTTGACCTTCTTCTGTTGTGTCTGACACAGTGTGAAATGATCAGTAATGTTGAAGACGACTCAGATTTGCTTCTCAAAAGTATAATGTCCATAAACATCCTTCTGTTTGTATACCCCTAAGTCTTTGTCTTTAATTTCTATTGGTTGAGCTAAGTAGCTTTCACTTGAGATCTTGATCTTATATTAAAATTACATGTTGCAAGATAAAATACTAGATTATTTGCCCAAGATACTGGAGTGTCTGTTGCTGTATAAACTGATGCCTCTGCCCATTGGATGACTGGAACTTGAGTTCTGGCACAGGGTATGAGCGAGGGCAGATGTGAAGCGGTTACTATCAGAGACCCCAAAATGCAAGCCCCACTAGGCACAATGGGTGCGTCAGCTGAGGGGGGATGTGCAAGGCCTTCCTCTAGACCAGTTCCTCAATCAGAACCTTCCCAGAGCCTCAGGCTAACAGTGACCACCCCCCTCAGCTGGGTCCAGCTCTGGCCTGCAGGTTCTGCACCCATAACTTTGCTCAGGAGTGTGGGCAGCAGAATGATCTGGGAGCTGCGGGACTGGGATGTGCTCTGCAGCCTGGAAGGTGGTCACAGGAGGATGAGGGTGGGGCCATCCATAAAAGGTTGCCTTACAGTCTGTCTTCTCTGGGGAGCTGTAGCCTCAGGAGAGAGCTATGGTGGGAGAGGCGCAGACCAGGATATGTTCCCAGCACTTCTACAAAAAAAAAACTCACCCCAGAGGCAAAAAGCTCCTACAGTCAGGGCCTTCAGCTTCGACTAGAAGCAGCAAGCAATTCAGGTGAATGTTATCTCAGTGATGGCCCCAGGGAGGGGTGAGGCAGCTGTTTCACATAACATAGACGCTTTGTTGTGAGGGGAGTCACAGGGGGACCTCATTTTGCTCCCAGTAAGTGCCACTAACTGGGTTTCCACAGAGGCTTTACTTTCAGCTGTCTACACTGGGGGCGTAAGCTGAAAGGCACTACCTTGGACACAAGCTGCATTGTAAGGACTGTCTGATGGCCTCAGGTGCCCTTCGTGGCAGGGATGCTGGGCATTTTGCCCTCCAACCCTGGCTCCTTGGTTTTTAGCCATATGGCATCGGCCCTTACCAGCATCCCTCTGCTCCGCCAGTGCTTGGCCGCTGCCCTCTGCTCCTCAGAATCCTGCTGTTCCTTGGTGGAAGACCAGTTTTCCACACCTGGTTGTGTGCACCCCTCTCCAATGCAGTCCCCAGGTACTAGGGGTCCAGATGAGTGTGAGCCCCTCAGTCACCAAGAAAAAAAGGTTCCTGTTGCAGCCAGCTCACCTGCTCTTGGGTCACCAGGCCCCATGCGTTCAAAGTGTAACTGTGTTACAATTGTTCTTATACTCTCTGTTATCACTTTTCCCCATGAAAACACTGATCTGTAGTCATCCAGTTTTCAGGAATCGTCTTTGTTGTTTTAAGATTTATTTATGCTGGGGCCTCCCTGGTGGCGCAGCGGTTAAGCGCTGCACTGTGGAGCTGTCGACAGCGGTGACGCGAGTTCGACGCCTGGCTGGGGAGATTCCCACATGGCAGAGAGATCTCTCCTGCCCCGCCCGCTGCTCACCTCAGCAGTGTGTTTCTGACTGTCTATCTGTGCTGCTCCCCACTCTGTCTCTGGTGAACCCTCTCGCCGCCCAATGCCTCTGGCCTGTACCCCAGCTTGTATGCATAAATAAATAAATCTTTAAAAAAAAAGATTTATTTATGCATAGAAGAACTGGGGTGTAGGCCAGAGGTGCAGGGGGTGAGAGGATTCACCAGAGACAGAGTGGGGAGCAGAACAGGCAGATCGACGGAAATTCGCTGCTGAGGGAGCAGCGGGCAAGGCAGGAGAGGTCTGCTGCGCCATGTGGAAAGCTCGCTGGCCTGGTATCAAACTCGTGCTGCAGTGACTCTGGATAGCTTCATAGTGCTGCGCTTACCTAACCATTTTGCCACTGGGGAGGTCCATCTTTGTTATTTTTTAATCTTTTTTAAAGATTTATTTATTTATACATACAAGCTGGGGTGCAGGCCAGAGGCGTTGGGTGGCGAGAGGGTTCACCAGTGACAGAGCGGGGAGCAGAACAGGCAGATCAGAGGTACATTGCTGAGGGGAGCAGCGGGCGAGGCAGGAGAGGTCTGCCGCACCATGTGGGATTCTCCCCTGCTGGGCATTGAACTCACATTGCGGACAGCTCCACAGCGCGCTTAACCGCTACACCAAGGAGGCCCCCATCTTTGTTATTTTAAAGTGTATGTAGGGAGGTGAGCCCATGTATAGTACTGTTTTTAGTCTTTATATCAACAAACTCAGACTATACATAATTTACTTCTTTTTGAGATTAATCCATGTTTTACCATTTGATTTTCATTGCTGTACAGTATTTTGTGATAGAAACTCCTTTAAGAGCGCTCATTCAGTTCTAGATCTTAAAATACTATCTGCCAAATTTCTATCTGTAATCATCTTTTAAGCTCTGGACGCCATGTCCTGTCTACTTAGCATCTCTATTTTGATATGTAACAGTGCATCTCAAGTGTAATAACCAAAAGATAATTCTTATCCTCTCCTTTCTGTTCAGTGTTCCCGATCTCCTGACACCACTCATACAGTTGTGCAAGAACCAACAGCAAGATAAGCACATTTGGCTTCGTGCTGAGGTATAGGGATGAGAGACTGACTTGGTTAGGGTAGACGGCAGTCAGAGCAGAGCAGAGGGTTTCACCCTAACGGCTTTACACCACAGTAGTGGGTTTAGAGTCAGCCTGAGTTAGGCAGCAGGACATGGCGGGAGTGTGGCAGCGGTGGCACAGAGATGGAGCTCTGGAACAGATTTTGCTGTTAGGGATGGGAGAACTTGCTTGTGGATTAGTGAGGGCGGTGGAAAAATAGACAATGGTGACGTTGTTTCTCCTATGACCCCCCCTTTTCCTTTTGGACCTCCTTTTTAAGTGTATATGAGACACTCTCATTCCATCTCTTATGACTTTTGCCTGTTCTTTCACATTTTCTGTCCACTTCTGTATCCTATTGTAGGTTTAAAAGTTTTCAACTGTGTCCACTGTGCATTACCATCAAGTTTTCAATTCCAGTCACATTTTCATTTGTTGGCTCTTTTTCAAATATGCCTAATCTTTTGTTTTCCTTATCCTAATTAACAATCATATTTTATCTCCACATTATTTATAGTCTTTAAAGAACCTGTTTTCCTATTTGCACATGCTGACTTTTCCTCTTGGTAACTGACTGTCCCTTGTAGATTTTGCGTGGACACCTGGACTAATCTTAAACTTAGGGTCCCACAGGTTCACCCTGGAGGAGGGACCTATCTGAAACTGTTCCCAGAGGGCAGTTTTATGTTTGTTTCTGCAAGGTCCCAAAGTGGGTTGCTGTTTCCTTGACTTGGGTTTCCTACCATATACACAGCATAAACACAGGCCTTAAACTTACCTGTGGTTGCAGGCCTGGGATTCCGATCACTCCACTGACTTTGCTTGTCTGGGCTCATAGACAGCTGTACTAATCTTGTTATGAGCACAGGAACTCTGTGGCAGGAATTAAGTTATAGCTCCGTATTCTTCTCTGGGCCTAAAACTGAGTCTCTTGCTCCTACACAGACATCCGGCATATAGCCACTGTATTCAATAGAATTTTACTGGTTTGAGGGAATTTGTCAGACTGGCTGGAACCCTTTCTTAAGGAAACTTAAAAATCTTCTTAGAGATGGCGGCTGGTATGACCAGCAAATATTTTCTATTAATTGGCACAACTCAAGTTTTACTTTTGAGTACTCTAGACCTGGGTAACAGATGTTCTTGAAATCAGTTTCACTTTAGATTCCACTGCCACCGGTGTATAGTCTAGGAAACAGAGGTCTGTCTTTAATCATGAGGTAGATTGTATTGAGACTAAATATTTGGAACAGATGGTGTGATAAAATGCTTGTCACTTTTCTATAATTTCTGTGTTGCTTTTGTAGTTTCCTCACTTTTGTCTCAAGTGGTCACTCTCTCAAATAGCTTTACTAGAGTATTTGCTTTTGCATATGCTTATATTACCAACCTCAAGGAATAAAACTATAGTGGCTTAGTCATCAGAGACTTTCACTCTTGTTACTATTACAAGCCGCTCTGTTAAAAGACTAAAACATTTGTTGGAGATATGTTTGCAGCTATATACGTAACAAAAATGATACTAAAATTTGAGGTTCTGGGTCTTTGGCACCAAAGATTTTTCCTACAGAAAACACTTGATGACTCTGATAATCTCTAAATGAATCTGTTGTTTTGTTTTTTTTTTCCAACCATCTGAAATTTTGTATACGAATACACACACAGGGGTAAACAGTACAGTGGCTCTCCACGAGCCCATTACCCACAGTTTAAATAATACCAACATTCTCACATGCTTTATTTCCCACATGCACACATTTTAAAACATAACTACCATATCATCTCATCCACAAAATTAACATCTTTAATATATAATTAATATCATTTACTACATCTTTAATATCATTCCTTACACAGTTCAATTTTCCCTATGTAGCCATTATTCCTAAACTATATTGTGACTCTGAACGGGTCACTTAATTGAGAATACTTACTTCTTACCTAAGAACTTTACTTGGGAAGCTGGAATGTGTAATTTAATTTTCTTAACTCAAAGATTACCTTTTATATGCAGTCACACTAGCTTCTGCTGCTTCTGACTGGGTAAAGATAAAGAAGGTCAAGCCACTGTTATCATTTTCCTGCCTATGCTTCCAGAAATATTTTACTAAGACACACATTCTGGAGTGAATTCTTCTTTTCCTACCCATTGCTTTAGTAATTGATACATTGCTTCCCTGGTATTATGAGCCTGTATTAGGTAGGTTGGTTAATGGAAATAGCAAATAAAAAAATTTTTTTAAAAAAAAATTCAGCTCAGGACCCAGTGCCATGTACAATGGATACTCTAAAAAAAGCTGAGTTTCCTTTTGATCTACAATTTGAGCATAAAGTGTCATATTTTTAGAACCTTTGTAGAGAACTAATAATTTTAACATTTTCTAGTGATCATTTCTTAAAAATAACACACAATTGCATATTTTACAGTTTCAGTCTTATTTATTCTCTGTGGAATGCTAGGTTTAATGTTACAGTTTGGTTGTCAAAGCTACTGAAACATGTCCATGTCTAAATGCTGCAGAAGAGTATAACTAAGTGATTTTAAACAATTATTTTACAGCTGAGGTCTGGTGGTTTTTTAAACCAATACCTATTTGTATGGCTAGTCACAACTCGGGGATGTTTATTACCTGTACATGTATATACAAATGTACCTCATACATATATGCACACAGGCATGTATTAATTTACGCGTGAAATTTATAAAATTATATACATACACGTCCTTGCATACCTATATACATAGACCCACCCTCACCATTGAGCTCACTTTTCTAACTAGTTAATCACTTTCATGCCCAATTATTATTGCTGCTCAGTATAACTACATGATTTTAGTGCCAATACCAAGCACCTTTTTGGATGCAGGATAGGTAACATCTGTGCATATAGATATGTTTATTTATGTATGTCTGTGTATATAAAGAATTCTTTCTCTTTTCTGCTTCAATCATGCATTACTACAATAAACAGTCTTTTCACCATAAGTTTTAGAATTCTAAACAGTGTAAAATCTACTTCAGGAAAACTGTTATAGGTTCATAGTTACAAAAAATATATTATATATGATTGAAACCTATTGAGTACATATGTTCTCTGAATCTGGCTATATCCTAGCCATTAGATAAATTAAAAAAACACCCTCTTAATAGGATGTTATATAGCCTTAAATAGACCATTACCTGTATCTGATATATTAAAAGTTGACAAAATGATGTTAAAGATTTGGAAAACACTATGCATCTGCATTAATATATAAAGATTTCCACCAAGGGTCTGGTTCAGTTCATTGTCTAAGATTGACCAATATTGTAGTCATTATTCAAATTATGGCTCATAAAGGCTTTTATAGAAAAAAAAAGCCCTATTTTTAAATCATTTATAAAAACAAGTTCTATTTAAAAGGAAAAAAATGTACATGAACACTAAAGTACGCATTGATATTTTGCTGTACAAAGTGACTATGTAGAGACAGAAGGCTTGTTCCCAGTGAGAACACCTCATGGTAGCACATGTAAACCTGGTTTGGTTCCTCTGCTCTGCAGCTATTCAGCATGTAAAATTTAAATCATTTCACATTAATATTTAAATTTAATACAGTGCAAATATTTGAGAATAACTTGTTTCCCCCAGTGAAACAAGAACCAGCGTTATGCTGAATATTCTTCAGGTCTATTTACACATTGAGCTAAAAGTTCACCATAAACTTTGAAATTTGCTGAATATCAGCAGAAATGTAACTGAACTAGCAGCAATTACATTTACAATATTTGATAGTTACTTGAGAGAATGCATAAAATTTTCCAGGCTGTATTCTGAATCATACTGCTCTTGATCCCAAAGATCACTCAGGTTTTCAAGAATTGATTTCATACTTGCTTTTCCAGAAGTAGATGTGTCAGCTTTTTCAGCTTTACCATCCTTAAAAAATTTGCAGAAAGATAACTTTAGAAATTATATTTTTCCCTTAAAATATGACACTTAGGTTTCTAAAACTGCACTTAATTGAGTTTTCCCACAGCTCTAGTAGTTTTGTCAGTTTAAGCTTTTTATTTGGGAAGAATTTCAAAGTTATAGGAACCTTACAAAGAACTCACTTTTAAATGTGTTTTACTGGCTTTATATAAACCATGGTTAGAATCAGATTTGAGTTGCAGATCCCCTTTATTAGTGTCTGCGGGTACTCCTAAGAATAAGTGCATCTTCATATACAACCAAGGATCAAACTAAACACTGATACATTAAAAAGCAGGCTATTTTAATGTAAGTAGGCTATATTCAAATTGTGCCAGTTGCCTCAATGAGATCTTTCATGGTAATACTCTCTTCATCCCCGAGCCCACTTGTGTTCACTGTAAGTTACCCACTAATAATAAAAGCTATTTGATGACAGCAATTCATGTTTATCTTGTTCTTTCAACCTTACATGGCCTGACTGAAGAAGTTTTCTCTTCTGGCAATTTCTTGGGTGCTTAGAAAATGTGGCTTAACACATGGTACACCTTGGAACTATGTTCTGTCAGATTTAAACAGCGCCTTTCTGTTATTACAGCTAGATAACTATAAGGTAATTTCTCATCATGGTTGATAGATACTATGCATGCAATTCATTTTCTGAACCAATGCATGCCTTTAAATCCATTGCTAGATTGAGCAATATTTCCCAGCTGGTACATCCTTTTGACTATGGATTGTTACCTGATATTATCCACAACAAGAACATGTCTGCTATTCACTGAGAGTTAAGACTAAGAACTTAACATATATTTTATCTTCACAACCAAAAAGCTAATGTTATCTTCCTATGGGTGTAGATACTCACAGGTTATTTTGCATAAGGTCGCCAGTTAATAGGTAGAGCCAGAAATACAGACTCACATCTAGCAATCAAAAAGCCATCACACATCTCCCAGTATTCTAAAGTTTTATCTGGACATCCAAAATTCCCTCAAAGTGTTTAGTTAACACCAGAGAGTCCAGAAAGTCTATGAACTGCTTAAAGATAAAGCAAATTTTAAGTTCTTACCTTATCAAGAGTAAAAAGATCCAGAAGCTGATCTGTCCCCATACTCTGCAAACTAGAATTCTCTTGGCTAATAACAGTATTTGCTATGTTCATCTTGAATTTCTGCAAGCCCATTATTTTCTCTTCTAGTGTTCCTCTGGTTATCAGTCGGTACACGTTAACTACACGTTTCTAAATGAGAAAAAAGTTTTGAGGTTTACCAAGTCAAGGGGCTTACACATATAATAGTTACTGAACTACTATCTAGTCAGGATAGGGCTTTTTAAAAAAAAAAAAATTATTTTTATTTAGGTATATAAAACTGGGTGTAGGCCAGAGGTGCAGGAGGTGAGAGGATTCACCAGAGATAGTGGGGAGCAGTACAGGCAGATCTACCGAAATACAATGCTATTGGGAGCAGCGAGCGAGACAGGAGAGGTCTGCTGTGCCATGTGGATCAGCTCCCTGGTCAGGGATTGAACTCATGCCGCAGTGACTGACGACAGCTTGATAGTGCTGAGACTTTAACCCCCGAGTCACCAGGGAGACCCTGAGCTTTTCTTTATCTGGTACCAAGAGCTAACATTGTGCAAGGAATCACAGCATATTAGGAATAAACGGGTCTAAGAGAAGACTGCCTAAATAGTATAGTCAGGAGTCAAACCTAGGTCTGCCTCTGATGTCCTTTTGTGGGTTTCTAACATGCCCAGGTTTTATTCACCTGAGCACCTCATTTGATGAATGAGGAAGTGGTGCCGGAGAATTAAGTGACTTGCATAAAGTCATGACACTGTAACATCAGACTAGGAACTTGAACCAAGGCTTATCTTTTGGGAGCGGTATTTTTCCCAGTGCACAGATTAACACATTTTTTTTTTACCTGTCCAATGCGATGGGCCCGATCCATTGCTTGTAGATCACGCATGGGATTCCAGTCATGTTCCACAAATACTACTGTGTCAGCGCCTGTTAAGTTAAGCCCCAGGCCACCAACATGAGTTGTAAGTAAGAGAACGTCTATGGATGGATCATTGTTAAACCTAAAAACATAAGGTTAAAATAAAGTGAGTATATTTCTAAGGCATCTAAAACAAACTTGGATTGTTTAATAAAAATTAGACGTGAGAATATTTCTCTAAAAACCCATGATATGGACATTGCTGTGACCACATGAGAGGAAACTAATATATATCATATCTTTAATAGTAGAAAAAGTCTAGGGCCTCCCTGGTGGCGCAGCGGTTGAGTGCTGTGCTGTGGAGCTGTCGGCAGTGTCGATGCGAGTTCGACGCCCGGCTGGGGAGATTCCCACATGGCGCAGCAGACCTCTCCTGCCTCGCCCGCTGCTCCCCTCAGCAGTGTATATCCGTTGATCTGCCTGTTCTGCTCCCCACTCTGCCTCTCGTGAACCCTCTCGCCGCCCCACGCGTCTGGCCTGTACCCCAGCTTGTATGTATAAATAAATAAATCTTTCAAAAAAAATAGTAGAAAAAGTCTAAACATGTCAGAATTTCATAAAAAGTCCAAATGGGTTGTATTTTAGACTATCATATAAAGACTAAACTGCAAAAATATAAAGTATGGACACAGGAGAGTACAGAACAGGTTAGATCTTTTAGGTAAGGCAGAGGTTGAGGGCTGCCACTATTGTACTAGTCCTAAAAGATATTGACAAAGGACATCTAGTAGCTTCTAAAGTAAAGAAAAACTAACATTGTAACCAAGAGTAATAACAGCAGCTACCAAGCTACTATTTAATATTTTTCACTATGTATGCATTGTTATTTAATTATTACAATAATGCTATAGGGCTGCATGGATGGACAAACAGAACAATGCCTAATTGTAGAGTCAGGAGTCAAATCTGGGTGTGCCTGCCTCAGAAGTCCTTTGAGAGTTCTCCTTTATTATGCCTAACAATCTCTTATGACTACTTATTAATGCTCACTCTTGAATATTAATCACTCAGCAAATGCTTCAATTCTATTTTTGTAGTTCTGTATTTTAAAAGATGTTGGATTAATCATACAATAATAACACACATCTGAAGATAGTGAGCTAAAGAAAATATCTCACGAGGCAAGGTTCTATGTAAGTAATAATACATGGACTACCACTTGATTTATAAGAGTTCTGGAACCCACTTACCGTGAAACAATGGAATGCCTCTGACCAGGAGGTATGCTGCCATCTAATCTCAAATAAGTGACAGAGGGCAAGTGAGGTTTGAGAAGGTCATGTTCCACTATATCAAGCATGCTTTTAAGCTGACAGAAGATCAGTATCCGGTGCTGGGCCACAACAGACTCTGTGCCACTCTCTGAAGTGCTGCCATTTCCCAAACCACAGTCCAAGAGCAACTTGGGGAAAAAAATGAAAAGGTGCTCAGTAAAAGTGAGTAACCAATTTCACTGTGACAAATACTTTTCTTCACAGTGAGAAAAGGTTAAAAGTACTTGCCACCTGGAAAGTAGATTAGCACTTTGGGCAGTCGCTCTGTCACCCTGAAGCATCTGAAATTAGTTTTTGAGCTGCTCAGGCTTAGCATTTTCTGGTCACCTCTTCACAGGAGGTCCTGTGAGAGGCCCTTCTCCCCTTTTCTTAGTTCCTCACTAGAACCTCAATTAATGTTTACTGAAAGTAGTAACTGATAACGAAGATACCCAGGCAAAATGGTTCATGAATGTTATGAAAGAGTGAAGAAAATGAAAAAGCTGAATTTGGCAAAATCAAAATTATAAAACAGAAGAGACAAAAGGGCCTCCCTGGTGGCGCAGCGGTTGGATGCTGCGCTGTGGAGCTGTTGGCAGCGGCGACACGAGTTCGACACCCAACCGGGGAGATTCCCACATGGCGCAGCAGACCTCTCCTGCCCTGCCCGCTGCTCCCCTCAGCAGTGTGTTTTGGTTGCTCTGCCTGTTCTGCTCCCCACTCTGTCTCTGGTGAAGCCCCACGCCTCTGGCCTGTGCCCCAGCTTGTATGCATAAATAAATCTTTTTTAAAAAAAAAAGAGACAAAAGCATCTTCCTAGATCTCCTGGATTCCTCCTACATCTGCAGATCAAAATCTTTTATAGCAAGAACCACACTGCTATAGATCTTTTGTATTTGCTGCTACTTAAGTGGTCTGGCACCTGGCAGATGGTAGGTACAATAAATCAGTGTATGAACAAAACCCAGGAGAATCATGTTTAGATCACTTTGGGAAACTAATGTACCCAACAGTAATCTTCCTCATCCCTATGATTTCAGAAACTGAATTTTTTGCTCACAATGTAAAACCTTAAAGCAAGGTGGCTTCTCATTTTTGCTAGTGTAAAAGTTACTCAGAAACCAACAGTTCAGATGGGAAAGCTAACCAATAGGCCATTCAGGCAAATTCTAAATTCAATGCTAAAGTCTCAGGGCACTGTACAGAAAAAAAATTAATTTAGCAGGCTTGAACTAATTTTCTTGGGGTCCTGGTTCTAAGGGTTGGCCCTTAGCTGAAAGATGTCTGGGAACTTGGAGAGTTCTCCCATCATTCCGTAGCTGATAAAAGTAGCATACTGTCCTGTAAGCATTACACAGACTATAATTTATGCGGACACCTTTTCTTTTTTTCCCTCCTGAAGTCTAGAATTTTTGTACTTACTAAGCAGAAAGTACTTATGTGATTAGAAATACAAACTTTGGGCACCGAGTCTGTAATGAGCTTTCCTGGTTGAGGACAACACTTTACATGTGTTCTCATATTTTGATGCTGGGGGAAAAAATTTTCTCCTCTACCTAACAACACTTCAATTTTAAGTTTTTAATGATCTTTTACGTTTTTCTCCCTTTCGAGACAGTAGAGCAGCCATAAGATTTATCAAGGAATACATCCAATTGGAAGAAAGAAACCGAATAATCATAATTATCCCTATTACTTGCTCCCAAACTTGCAATTAGATCACTACGCAAGCTAAATTCCTCTTTAAAAATCCCATCTAGAGTGTTTTAAGAGTATGGCTGTGTGGTACACCCAGTATAGAGAAGGTGATCTCATTAATGGATAACCTACATGGTTTCTATAAAACAGAAATTCTAGAGTGAGAATTTATCAAAATCGTGTTATGCACATTCAGTGATCTCAGTCCTTTGAGCAAGCTTATCATAAATCTTACAGATGCTCAGTCACATTTAAGAACACTGAACTAACATTCTGTCCAAATCCCTGCTTCCCAATCTTGCTGATAGAATCTTACAGTGTGGCTACCCTATGGGGTGTATAAACAGATCACTTGGTGTCTGACATCAGGCGTGCTTGGCAGCATTCTGGTTTCCACAATAATCTTTTACAACTTGAGTCTGGCAGGCACCTTGAGAGATTGAAGAACTTCAAGTATTCTGACAAAATTGAACGTGGGGCCTTGAAAAGTCAACTATTAGGATCTAGAAAGTGATTACAAGGCTACCTGATATGGGAGTCTGAGAGGTCAGCTGCTTCACTAGAGAGCCAATTTAATTTTATCTTCCCCTAACTTTAGCATAAGCTAAATTATCCCAGGTTTTTCAAGCTACTATTTTTCATATAAATAAAATGATTCCTCGGTTGTGTTGATCTTCTTATAAACTTTGGTGACTGGTAGTAATACAATGAAACTGTGATATTCTTACTTTAGTCATTATACTATTAACCCACCCAAGATTGTATCAGCTTTATTTTCTTTCAGCTAATTTAGGTTTATAATAAACTTGACTCAAAACTCAACTTTACCCTCTATGAAGAGTTTGTCAAGTCTGACAGAATCCATCCTCAGTATTTTCTTGTAAATTTGACTCTCCACTAATTTTTTACTTAGTTGAGTTCATTCTAGTCTCCCAAAATTTTTTAATTCTGGTTGTAGCAATATTAGATACTTCTGGCACTTTATTTGCTGATATTTCTCTATTTCTAGTATCAAACTTTAAAAAGCAACATGACTTCTCTCTTTGAGAAAGGAAGAGAAGGAAGATCTCTCTCCTGAGATAGAACCTTTACTCTGAATGGCTGGAAAGAACTGAGAAAACAGAAAAGTAGGGTTCTATAAGAGCTCTATATGTACATGGCCAAAAATGAGCCTCCTTAATTTGTGGAGTTCCTACACATCTTAACTCCAGACACTTCAGGGCGACAAGAAACACTTTAAAATGAGAAGTCAGTTCAAGCACTGAGAGTTGGGGGAAAAAGATGTACAAAAACATAAACTAAAAATAAGTAAAAACCTATAGTTGAAAGTTAAACACAGAATTGCTCTATGATGCTGCAATTTTAATCTTAGGTCTATGTCCAAAAGAGCTTAAGAGAAACTCAAACAGGTACTTAAAAGCCCATGTTCACTGCAGTATTATACATAATAGCTAAAATGTGGAAACAAGCTCAAGTATTCATCAACACATCACTGGATAAATAAAATGTTGTATAAACTACATCTACATCATCATCACTGTTATTCAGCCATAAAAATGAACTGAATACTGATAAATGCTGTAAGAATGAACCTTGAAAATAAGTCAGCACAAAGGTACAAATACGTGAAATATTTAGAAAGGGCATATTCAAAGAGACAGAAAGTAGGTTAGATACTACCAGGGATCAGAGGAAAGGAGGATGGGAAGTTACTGCTTAATGAATACAGAGCTTCTGTTAGGGTGAAGACAAATTTTGGAAATAGTGGTAACACTGCAAGTGTTATTAATCCCACAAAACTGTATACTTAAAAATTGTTAAAATGGAATATTTATGCTCTCTATATTTTAACCATAATTTTAAAAGTTATTTAAAAGCTTAACAGAAAAAAAAATGACAAACATCAGTAACCTTTTAGAAAAGTATATTTACCTAATGTTACACATTGGGAATGTGTGACATATATCTAATGTCTAAATAGACCGACTTACTTGTTTCAAAGCTGAGAGTTTAGGGGCATGCTGAATATCACGAAGAGAAGAATTCTGAACTGCCAGTTTTTCAGTAGTACTCTTGAACTCTGGATGTTGAGGTGTTAAGACCAATGCTGGATGGTTACACAGCTTACGTAAGTACTGTAATGCCTTTAGGGGGGAAAGAAAGTACAATACAAGTCTACTTAGTATGCCACTAGTGTTTGTATCTTGGTATCTTTTCCTATCCTACTCCATCTGTCCAGGATGCATTTCTTTCTTTTCTTACTACTCATATTTAGTTCTTCAAGTACCAGTTGAAATATCTCATTTGTGATTTCTTCATTTCTGCTCCTTGTGCAATTAGTATATATTTTTATGGGAGTGCTGATAACTTGTATAAATTGTACTGTTTGTCTCTCTTCCCCACTAGATAATGAGCTTCTCCTCGCAAAAAAAAAAAGCTATTCTTTAGCTTCTATAACTTTTTTTCACACAAAGTGCCAGACAATATTTACAGATGCTTCTGGAATCAGGCATCAGTTCCTGAGACAGGGTTTCTCAAATTCATGGGGTATAAAAATGTCTTGAGGACCTTATGAATCTGCCTATGTCTCCAATTTATATAGTATTCTGATGCAGTAGTAGAGCTAAGCGATTATTTCAAGTGGTTGTGTTTAAGAATCAGAACCCTATAGTCTTTTTCTTTTTACTTGGCTTATGGTTTGTGTCTTACCTCGCACATAGATTTGTACTAGTAAGTTCCACTAGAAAGGGCCAAGAGACTGCTGAGCACTATGATAGAAACAGTGGGAGAGGTACAGCCCTTCACAACCATCTTTTCCCTTTTTCTTTAAAAATGAAAAAGTATTTAATTCATTGGTGGCAAGGAAGTTAGGTTTTCTATGGTGAAATATTTCAAAAAGGAAAAAAAAAGTGAGTCGACACCTCCCATCTCTTTTTCACCTGTTATTCCCTCAAGCACAGGCAGCATTATCTGTCTCAGAACTTCTGTACTTTTTATATCCTCTGCTAGAATTGATTCCCCTACCCTACCTCTACCCCCAACACTTGCATGGCACAATCCTCCTTCAAAGCTTTGCTCAAATGGCACCTTCTTGCAAGGTTATCCCTGATCCCTCTAAGACCACAATCTACATCTGACTCCTGTATTATATAACACCTATTTTATTTCCTCTTATATACTATAAATTTCATACCTCTACAAGAGAAGAGGTCTGCATTGTTTACCACTTTAACCTGAATCTGAAAAAATTAGTATCTTATGGTAGGTTGTTCCAATATTTTTTGAATGGAAAGCAAAAAATTCTCAATTCTAAAACCATTTTTACGTTATACACATACTGCATTTTGTATATCTAATATTAAATTACTTATTAATACTGATTATGAATATAAACACATTGGTACTTTACCTATTTTCACAAATGTATAGATAATATTGAAAAAATTTAAATAAACCTGTATTTCAGTGGTACATGTAAAAACTGTTGCACTGAAGAACATTCTCCAAAAACATTTAAAAAGTAGACTATGATCTCTACCTGGAAGACATGGCCTGTAGCTTTAAGCTTTGGTTTTTCAGTGTCTTCAGAAAGTGCAGCAGAAGAAACTGTTTCATCAACATCACACTTGGCACGAGACTTAGCAAAATCTTCATAGAGCTGAACCTGTAAAATCACCCCCACCAAAAGAGTTAAGTGTATATTAAAACCAGCAAAACACGAAAAGAGCAGTAATTTAAATCAGTCTCTTTAAATAAATTATGATACATATACCTCACTACTAATTACAGATTATGCACTGCATTTCAGTAAAATTACATTTAGAAAACAGTAAGTTGGGCTGTTACATACTAAATAACTAATCAAACAGTCCTAGATTCAATTTTTCCACTCTGTACTGGAAGATAAATATATTATCCATGAAAGAGAACCTGAACACTTACAAACAAATGAGAATAATCTTAAGTGAAACAATGTGGACAACACTATCGACTTTTTTAGAGACAACAACAAATGTTTTAAAAGAACACCACTGCTGCCTAAAAAAAGGCTCCTATCAAGCATTACCTTTGGTCTGGTTTCTGCTTTCTAGGTGCTAAAACAATGTGAAAGAAGAAAATCTACAGTGCTAAAGAACAGAAGTCAGGGAATTAATAACCTGTGGATTTTAACCAAAGTCAAATATCATTTTCCTCTCTGCTCCCCTTCCTCCAGCAATGTGTCTTATGCTGGCTGACATTATAGTAGTATAAAAGTTATAGCAACATAAAATTTTTTTCATGACACCTTTTCTTTATTTCACATACTTTTAAAAGTCATCATTGCATTACCCCTAAAATTGTCCTTTCAAGAAATATTAATTCCACTTTTACAAATGAGGAATGGAAGCCCAGGGATAATACCCAGAGGTAGATAACAAATGATCACAGAGTTCTCAGCATCTAGACCAGTGTCCTGCCACTAAACTCAAGTTGTGAAGACAAACACTAATCGTTTAACTCTCTACGCACTAGAGGGAAAAGGTAAGTTTTTGGATGTGTCTTTTACTCATTTGGCCACAATGAATCAACTCTTGATAATGAAATAGATTGATGCATACTAACTAGAGCATAAACTAAACATTCAAACAGAAAACTTGGCTCATACGCCCTGTCTTACTAAGGGACAGTTTCCCATTACAAAAGTACTACACAATTAAAGGTACAAAACAGATCCCTTTGATGATACTACCTATGTGTAAAATCAGAATTGCAGAAGCCAAAAATTATTTCAGACATTTATAGCTAATGCAGTTATACTTCAAAAGGGATAAGGTCCTATTTCCCAAAGTTTGAAACTCAGTCCTGATAGATAGCTATATAACTTTGAGCAAATAAACTTTTCTTTTGAACTTCACTTCCCTTTTTTGCAAAAATGGGGATTAACAATACCTATCATGCTGTTGTGAGGATATGACATTAACAGCCATGTTTTTGGTCCTTATAAACACTGGCTTATATGTACCACCAATTTAATCTTGTGACTTTTTCAATTAAGTAGACATGTAAGAAAGCAAGTATGATAATATATTTTGTTTTAATGCTATATTAAAAATGCACATATCCAAATAGATGCATTTAGGCCTTATTACATTTGTTTGAAAAGAGTATTTCTAAAACCTAGGGAAGGAGAAGCTAGATTGAAGTGATAGCACCAAAGGCTAATCCCCTTTATTCAATATTTCTGTGGCTGTTACAAGCATTCTACTAATAAACATACCACCAGTAAACACAATCATTATCATGAGATTCCTGACCTGGAGAGGACTAAGATTACAATAATAGTCTTGAATAATTTTAGGAGGAAGATCCTGCAAAACATCTTCTTTCATTCGTCTCAAAAGAAACGGCAGGACCTGGCGGTGCAGCGCATCCATAGCAAGAACACCTGTTAATAAAGAAAATGGCTTTTAAAAAGTTCAGAATAAATTGTATCCACTTGCACAGAGTATAGCATTACACCTCCTTCATACCTGCTTCCTGTTCTCGACTGGAGCTCCGAGCATCCCTACTTGCTAATATTGGTTTACCATATCGAGCAGCAAACTGGCGTTCAGTCCCCAAAAATCCTGGCATGAGGAAATCAAACAATGACCACAGCTCCAAAACATTGTTCTGAATATAAGAAAAGGACACCAGTTATCTTTTGCATGCTGGAATGATTTCCTTTATTCTTGAAAAATAAAAAATTAACAAAAGCCCATTATGACGACATAGATAACATTATCACCAAATTTTTAGGTATATGATCTAAGTCTGTATTCTACTTCAGCTTTCTTTGAAGAAAAGACTCTTTTGGGGGGAAATTTCCAAGTCTCCACCAAAATAAGCCTGATCCATAGAAGGTGTTCCCTACTGGTAGCCTCTTCCAATGGGAAGCAGAAGAACAGAAAGATGAATATGGCACTCAAATTAACAGCATGTTTTAAGGAATTTGGCCAATAACACCATTTCTTCAACAAAGGAAAACCTTTAAGAATTTGGTGATAGGTCAAGTCCACCAAGAATTCATGGGTCACAAGGCGTAGGTATAGCTTCTTTCCAATTTTACTGTTGAAGTTTCATGATCAAAAAAAAAAATCAGCATTTTTTTCATTTTGGACACTTGCCCATGTATGGATGCTAAGGTGGCACCTCTGTTCCTTATCTTACCCTTCTCAGAAGGCTTTCTCGCCCTGCTCTGGTCACCATGCTGGGCTGTTCTATGAGTATGGATACCCTCTAATCCCATTTAAGCTCTGTCCTGTTCTTTAATGCAAAAATCCACCTTACAACTTCAGAGCTAAATGATGTGGGGAAGAAGGCCTTTCAGAAAAAAACAAAAGAGAACAACTCCATCCCAAAACTTTTGTTATGAAAGCAATGACCATTTAAAATACTGTGAAATTTCCATATGTTTAAATTGTAGCAAAAAAAAAATCTTGGTAAGACAAGAGTATTTTTCCATTTTAAATACTTCTATTAAATTTGGATATACTTGTAATTATCTATTGTGGTTATTAAGTCATAATCACTTAATGGACAAAAATCTAACATATAACAGTCTACAGCAAAACTAAATTTAAATGAAAAATATATTCATATATTCATAAAGAACATCAATCTTAGAGGTCACTTGCTATTTACCCTCCCACCTGAACTGGAGGTAGAGGCTTTCTTCCATTAAGGGATGGATATCCAGGCTAGTTATGAACATTTGCAAAACAATTCCTCTGGAAAATATGAGAATCTTTGGAGAGTATCTGAAGACATCTACACAACTCACTTATCTCCTTTTCCAGGATAAGCTTCTGTAGCCTCTTTCTTTCAACTGCACCTCTATTACACGATTTGCCTTTGAATCAGCTGTAGCTTTCAATATTAAATCAGACTGGGCTGTAATACTACAGAGGGAGAATAGCCAGTGTGGAACAGTCTGACTAGTATCTCCCCTATGTTGGATAGAAGATTTCAATTTCTATAGCCTAAAATGTTTGAAATATGACTTAAAACTTGCTTTGCTCAGATACTGTTGCATGCTAAATTAATAATTTAAAAAGTGAGATAATTTCTGAGGAATTATCCCTATAAATGAAAAAAAAAATCCCTTCTTTAATTCACTGCCAAATGCAAAGCCTTCAAGCCTTTCCACGTGGCAAAATTAAAAAAAAAAAAAATTAAAAATAGTAAATAATTGGGCCTCCCCGGTGGTGCAGCGGTTGGGCGCTGCGCTGTGGAGCTGTTGGCTGCGGGAGATGCCAGTTCGACGCCCAGCAGGGGAGAATCCCACATGGTGTGGCGGACCTCTCCTGCCTCGCCCGCTGCTCTCCTCAGCATTGTGTCTCTGATCTGCCTGTTCTGCTCCCCACTCTGTCTCTGGTGAGCCCTCTCGCCGCCCCGCGCCTCTGGCCTGTACCCCAGCTTGTATACATAAATAAATAAAAATTCTTTAAAAAAAATAGTAAATAATTACCTGGATTGGTGTTCCAGAAAGAATAATCCTGTAATTAGCAGTCAATTGTTTTACTGCTTTTGACAATTTTGTTTTTCCATTTTTGATGACGTGGCCTTCATCAAGAATACAGTAATTAAATTTAATATTTCTAAGGGAGAATAAATAGAAAATTTTAGCATCTTCTACAGAATGTCAGGTGCTGTATGAAGAAATATAGGAAAACATGAAGTCTCTTCAAATTCAATACTTTTTCTAAAGAAAAAATTTTCTCACCTAAAGAAATCTATGTCATTCCTTACAACATCATATGACGCCACTATCAGATTGTGTCTCTTTACTTGATGCTGTAACCTGTGTTTTAAAATAAATAAGATTAGGAAAGGGGGAATCTGCAAAGTTTAACTACAGCTACCACCTTATAATGGTGCTTTTAATCTGTCCTACTGATTTAACATTCCCTTCTGGGGATCATGGTCATCTAGTCCACCAACCATAAACTGAAGTGCAGTAGATACCAACAGAACAAGTTGCATGTGAAGAGGAAGAGCAAACTAGATATGCCTAAAGCAAGAACTCATTGGTGAAATTATCAATTTAGTGAATTAACAAGCTACTTGTTTGCTTAAGCTAGTTTGAATTGAGTTTCTATAACTGTAAATGAACAAATTCTAACAAAAACTACAGTAAATTACTTGAGTGCAAGCTTTTTTGCTGGCTATGTTCAATTCCTCACTAAGCCCCTTTAATTAACTGAGTGGCCCTGGATTCAGGCCCCAGATTTTCAGCTTATTATCTGCAAATAGGAAACAATATAGTAACCATACCTTGAAAGGCATGGTTGAAACTGAAAATATACAATACACAATTTTACATAAATGTAAAAGTGTTCAATTATGTCAGCTATTAACACAGAAAGGCAGTAAATCTCTGGACTAACTAGTAGTCTTTCACTATCCAAATGTACTGAAATGAAATCTTTAAAATTTATAGTTAGGTACAAAAGAGATATACTAGTTAACAGAGAGAGGGTAAAGCTACAAGAACACCAGTATTTGACGGTGTCAGAGTAGCCATAGCAGTCACTGTGGATCAAAAGCCCTCTTAGGGAAGAGGAAGTTGGGAGAAGTTTTAGGGAAAACAGAGGAGGAGAATATAACAGAAGCACATAGGAGATGTGATGATTACAAGGATTCCTCAAGGATGTGGCTTTGGTTCCTGATAATTTCCTAGATTCCATACTTAGAGAAGCCCAATTAATTGGTAACAATGGCAAAAGAATATGACTTTTGATGAGTTTCACTAATTATGTAAATGTACTCACCTGTCTTAAATAAGTTGAATAGGCTTCTATGTCTTATAACCAAAAACACTAACTAGAATTTTTTAATGCATTTTACTCTTTTCAAACTACTTAAAGTGAAAGATGATAATTTTTTTTTTGTTTTATAGCTCTTACCTTATTCTTTCAGTAGGAGGTCCAGTATAATGCAATGGATTGAGATATTCTCTGGAACAAAATTTACTTACTTCATCCACCCAATGACCAGTTAATGTTGGTGGACAAACCACCAATGAAGGAAGTGGCATACATTCTGCCAATTTTGATCTTGCATATTCCTGGGCCCTTTACAATGGCAAAATACAGTAAGTTAGCCAGCTTGCTTTCTCACATCTGGGTGCCTTCCTTCTTTTAAAATTACATCTAAAATTACCTGTGACAATGATCTCCTGCTAGAATGCAGATGGACTGTAAAGTTTTTCCTAAACCCATGTCATCACATAGAATTCCATGAAGTTTATACTTATTAAGAAATGCTAACCAGTTTACACCATCCTGAAAGGTTGGGAGAAAGAAAAATTATAAATGTGAATAGATTAAAAAGTTTTATCTGAGCAGAAAAGCTGTATTTTTTTAAATGGGCTAAATGGGTATAAGACACAAAACAAAAAAGAATTGAAAAAAGGTAGATTTGAAGGGAATAGTCACTATATTTACAAGATAAATATAGAACTTTACCTGTTGATATTTTCTGAGTTCAGCATTGATTGGTACTGGAATTTTGTAATTTTCTAATTTTTTCCCATCTAACAATTGCTCCAAGAAGTGTCGTTCCTTGGCTTTCAATTGAATTAATTCTTCTGACATATTTGGAGGATCTGGAATGCCTGCCTAAAATGATTTTTTAAAGTGGATTAAAACTATTTACTCATAACTTCCAGATTAGGACCAATTTCAAGTCATCAAAATATAAACGCAAAGAAACATCTTTTAAATATTGTAGTTTTAAACATTGGAAAGCAAATAGTTCAAAGAACCTGACAGGTATTAAAAGTGCTATAATGAAATTTGAGGTTTAAAGAGCACAGCTACAACCTAAGTTTCCCCACACCATGTATTACCTGATAGAGGCAAATATAGCTGGATAGTAAAATGCTATTACTAGAGTTTCTCAATTTTTGTGTTGATTCTCTAGGCTATTAGTTCTCAAAATGTGGTCTACAGATTCTTCAGGATTCCCAAAACTTTTCAAAGCGTCCTTGAGGTGAAAGCTATTACATAATAAAAGACATTGTTTGCTTTTTCAGTGTTGACA
Organism: Scalopus aquaticus; assembly: GCA_004024925.1. NCBI lineage: Eukaryota > Metazoa > Chordata > Mammalia > Eulipotyphla > Talpidae > Scalopus > Scalopus aquaticus. The sequence continues at coordinate 74,764 of PVIJ01002457.1, read as the reverse complement.
TTTGCACTAATACAACAGTAATGGTGGGCAAAACTGTTCGTGCCTCAGCAACAAATGGATCAGTAGTCACTTCCTCACAGTCAAGCACTAGCATTTTTATAAGTTGGTTTCATTTAAGAATTTCCTGGAAGGAGTGAAAACTAATCTCATCAAATCTCAGCTCTTGAATGCACAGCTTTTTTTTCTTTTTTAAAGATTGATTTATTTATGCATACAAGCTGGGGTACAGACCAGAGATGTGGGACGGTGAGAGGGTTCACCAGAGACAGAGTGGGGAGCAGAACAGGCAGATCAACAGAAACACACTGCTGAGGGGAGCAGCAGGCGAGGCAGGAGAGGTCTGCCATGCTATGTGGGAATCTCCCCAGCCAGGTGTCAAAATTGTGTCGCCGCTGCCGACAGCTCCACAGCACAGCGCCTAACCGCTGTGCCACCGGGGAGGCCCTTGGATGCACATCTTTAATGTGACGTACACATAAAGCATTTATGATGTATATCAAAGTACAGTTTGTTTCAAAAAAGTACCAGTGAGATTGCTTAAATTATGAACTGATCTAGCCATCTTTTTCCCCCTAAAAAAACACTTATTTGATTGGACTCACAAACTTTGGTATTCTGACCTGTGTATGTGGTTGACATTTTTCTAGGAATATATTTGTCACTTCAAGGAAAACAATTGATATAACTTGTTGCCAATGATAAAATTCTAGCATTCAAGAGAAAGTGTATAATGTGAGCGTAACATCTTTTCAATATTTAAAAGAATTTTGTTTTGATATTTAACAAGCTTTTTTGTTTGTTTTGGCATCAGATAAAAGAATATTCATAGTTATTTTAAATAGTTGTCTAAATACTGCTCACTTTTCCTATTTCCATCTCTATAAGGCTGGACTTTCTCCATGCCCCAATCCTCAATACCTTAAACAACGGATCACAACAGACTGAATACCAAGCAAATATAAGACTCCAGCTAACTACTACTAAGACAGTCATAAAAGATTTGCAAAAATGTCAATGTCACTCTTTTCACTTTTTGTTTTAGAAAGTTATTTTGCATTGAAACTATTATTTGTAAAATCTAGCGGTCCTGTTATTTAAATGAGTTAATAGTTTTACATTTTCTTGGTTTTAATTTCTATTGTAGAAAATATGACAAAAGCTCTTTGGAATTTTCCATTTTTAAGCATATAAAAGGGCCTTGAAACCAGAAATTTGAGTTACTATCCTATGGTGTTTCTAAAGTTAATATAAAATTCTGGAAATAGAATGTCAAATTCAATTAAACTATATATTCCCTAAATATTATAAACAGTAACAGAGTGAGGTTCGCCATACTCAGTCTTAAAAAATGACAGCATAGTTTTTTCAGAAAGGTTCACTTCAAGGAAATTCATCTATTAAGATAGACACTAACACACATACATCACATCTAATATCAAATGATAATCATCAAAATTAATCATCAAAATTAAGCTTTCCTAAATTTTAACAATGCTTTTCTAAATCTAAACAATGCTTTACAAAGTAAAATCTAACATTTATTCTCGTGGAATTTTTTGTTAACAGTTCATACATACCATAAGTTTATTTACAAACATATCTAGTATGTTGAGTTCAACAGTTTGATTTTTCTGAGACTGCATTTTCCCCCCAAGATTGCATTTCTTAAATCGATCCCCTTAATGTATCAGGGATAGTGTAAAACATCTTTATTCCTTACAGATGTCTTACTATAAAGAAAGATGCAGTAATCCAGAACCAAAGTACAGTTATCAAAATTAGTAACCATCACTTGTTTTCCACTGAAAATGACAATTCTTCCCTGTGCTGTCCTCAGAGTGACTTTTATGGACTACAGGGGTCGTAAGTCTCCAGATGCAGCACCAAGGTAGCACAGTCAGCTCTGCAAAAGGCAGACACACAGGGCAAAAGAAACGGTGGCACTATACCCAGTTCTTTTTTCTTGACCATATTCCTTTGTGTGCAAGGACCAAAAGGGAGGGATCATGCAACTTTTAATAAATGACAATCAGATGTAGGGTTCATTTCCTAACCAAGGCCAAGAATCCTAAATATTGTTCAATGCCAGGAACCCTTTCAGTATCCTCCTCACGCCAATTCCTATAAAATTAGTAAGAATTACTAACAGTGCAGCAAATTAGAGCTTCTGTCAAAATCACTGGTTGATAGTCCCTGATTTCTCAATACTAAAGTACATGATTCTTCCTAGGCAGATGTACCAAAAGAAATCAAGGTAGAGTATAACAGGAATGAACTTGCATGACATTCTTGTTTTTACTGCTATGTCTTCAACTCACTAAATCTTTTCTTTTGTAAGTCCAATATATTACTAGTCTAATCCAATGTATTTTTATTTGTAATTGTAGTTTTCATCTCAAGTTCATTTTTTTTTTTATCTTCCATTTTGTTCTCATTACATGCTTGTTTCTGTCTACTTAAAAATATCAAGTCTTTTAATGTCCTTACCTGGGTCATTTCAGTTGTTTCTACTGACTTGATTTTTCTGCTACTTATTTGGACCCATTTTCATACATGGTAATTTTTTGATGGGTACTTATAATATCCTAAGTTTCACATTAGTGGAGTTGGATTTTGAGTTGGATTTTTTTTTTTTTTTGAAGTATTTTAGGGTTTCTTCCCCCACTGGGATGTAGTTATCTGAAGTCAATTGGATTTTTTTAAGGCTTGTTTATAATCTTTGTTAAACTGTGTACAGATCAGCCTTGTGCTAAAGGCTAATTTGGCCCCATCACTCAGGCAATATATATCTAAGGACTGTACTCGACGGTCTACATGGTAGAAGGTCTTCTGACTCACAGTGGAGATAATACAAACTATTCTTGGCCCTATGTAAGCTCTGGAAATTGTTCTACCTGCTCTTTTCTAGGATTATTTCTCTAGCCTCATACATACTTATACCCAGATGAATACTCAGCCCTGTGTAGACCTCTGAAGTTTCCTCTATATGCAGCTACTCCGGATACTCTACCTTGAAAATCTAGCCATCTTGTCCTCCCTGCACTAGAAACTCTGACTCTATAATTTGATTTCATGTCCCTAAACTATGGTCTGGAATGCACTCCCAACAAACATAAACTGAGGGTACATCACTTATTCCCCTTGTCTATCCTGTGTATCATTATTCTGTTGCTCCATGTTCAACATCTGAAAACCACTGTTTGATTCATTCTGTCTGGTTTTCCAGTTAAGATGGGAAGATAATTTGGTCCCTGTTTTTCTATCATGACTGGAAGCAAACTGTATTATAATCTTGTAATTTTCATATCTATTGAAGGGAACCTTTCTGATCTTAATCTCCAATGGTCAAAATATCGTTTATTTGCATTCTGTTATCAGGCACCGTTATTCTTTTTTTTTTTCTTTTTTTGTTATTCTTCCTTTATTAAAAAAACAAAAATAAAACCAGCTAAGCTATTTGGACCCCTCTATCACTTTACAGTGGATTCGGACTCTGTTTTGGGGCACTTCCATTATAACTCACATTCAAACAATTATTAAACTGATTTCTCTAAGGCTCTACTTTCAACTGTTAGACAAGTATTCCTAAAGCAATGCTTTCATCATATACGCTCTAGTTCAAAAAAACACATGATGGTTTTCCATCAATCACTGATTTCAAAGCCAGAAAGGGCCCAAGGTGTTCAGTAAAATCAATTCAATTTATAGAGAGATGATATACAGCCCAAGAGTCAAAAGCTATGAATAAGCCTAGGAAGGAGAAAATAGAAACAATTCAGGAAATGACCCTTTGGTCTTTTGATACAGCAGTCTACTTTTGTGGGGGGTGCATCATGGTGGTTATATATATTTTTTGTGTGTAATATTATATCCACACAGAGAAATATTTAAACAAATGTACAGTTTAATGTTATAAATCAAACACCTTTATAGCCATTACCAGATCAAGAAAAAACCTAGCCCTGTCACGATTCTTGAAGATCCCATATGCTCCTTTTCCAATGATAAGCCACAACCCTTTTCCCCCAAAGGTTACCACTTTACTGAATTAGCTTTACCAACCAACTTACATAGCAATTTCTTTCCTTTATACATTATCTAAGCATGCATCCACATACTTCTGCCTACTTTTGAACTTGATAACAATGGAATCTTATGTTAAAAATACATTAATATTATAGTGTGCCTGTGATTTGCTCACTTATGTTGGAATGTAATAATCTGCAATTACCATATCCATTCACTGGTGATTAACACTTGAGTGATTTTAGACTACTATAAATAACACTAATAAATATTCTTGAAAATGTGACTTGGTATATGTGTATGAGTTTCTCCAGAGCAATCTTCAACTTTACCAGTCATGTCAAACATTTTTGTCAAAGTGCCTTCAAAGGGGGCCTCCCTGGTGGCCCAACGGGTTAAGTCTCAGCCCATGAAGCTACCGCAGCCACTGCAACAGGAGTTTGATCCCCAGCCAGGGAGATTCCCACATGGCACAGCAGACCTCTCCTGCCTCACCCGCTGCTCCCCTCAGCAGTGTACTTCAATAGATCTGCCTTTTCTGCTCCCCACTGTCTCTCACCACCCCACACCTCTAGTCTACACTCTAATTCTTGTATGCATAAAGAAATCTTTTTTTTTTTTTTTAAAAAAGGGCTTTCAAAGTATTATGCTCATATTTTGGTACAGTTACTTTGGAAAACAAGTTGACAGTTACTTAAAAGCTCAATGTCATTTTGGGCCTCCCTGGTGGCGCAGCGGTTAAGCGCTGAGCTGTGGAGCTGTCGGCAGCAGCGATGCGAGTTCGACGCCCAGCCGGGGAGAATCCCACATGGTGCGGCAGACCTCTCCTGCCTCGCCCGCTGCTCCCCTCAGCAGTGTATTTATGATCTGCCTGTTCTGCTCCCCACTCTGTCTCTGGTGAAGCTTCTTGCCACTCCACACCTCTGGCCTGTACCCCAGCTTGTATGTATAAATAAATAAATCTTTAAAAAAAAAAAAGCTCAATGTCATTCGATTCAGTAATTCCATTCCTAGGTACCTGCTCAAATGAAATAAAGCATGTGCCCACACAAAGACTTGTAAGTGTATGACCACAGTAGCATTACTCTTAATAGTCAATAGCTGGTAACAATCCAAATGTCCATTTATTGGTGAACGTATAAACAAAATGTGTGTTCTTACAATGCAATTCTATTCAACCAGAGAGGGGAAGTACTGATACACACAATAGCATGGATGAAGTACACATATACTTATTTCCTAAGCTACAAAAATCCTATCAAAATATTTATTTTTTAAAAGATTTATTTATGCATACAAGCTGGGGTGTAGGCCAGAGGTATGGGGTGGTGAGAAGATTCACCAGAGACAGAGTGGGGAACAGAACAGGCAGATCAACTGAAATACACTGCTGAGGGGAGCAGCAGGAGAGACAGGAGAGATCTGCTGCACCCTGTGGGAATCTCCCTGGCCAGGTATGGAACTCATGCTGCAGTGGCTCTGGATAGCTTCATAGTGCTGCGTTTAACCTGTTGCGCCACCAGGGAAGTCCTATCAAAATATTTTAACAGGGGCCTCCCCGGTGGCGCAGCGGTTAAGCGCTGCGCTGTGGAGCTGTCGGCAGCGGCGTCGCGAGTTCGAGGCCCGGCCGGGGAGAATCCCACATGGTGCGGCAGACCTCTCCTGCCTCGCCCGCTGCTCCCCTCAGCAGTGTATTTCTGATCTGCCTGTTCTGCTACCCGCTCTGTCTCTGGTGAACCCTCTCGCCGCCCCACACCTCTGGTCTGTACCCCAACTTGTATGTATAAATAAAAAAAAAAATAAATCTTAAAAAAAAAAAAAATATTTTAACACTTTGTGTGCCGGTGCCCTTTAAATTCACCAGCGATTGGGGCCGAACATTTTCTGTGCCACCGCATGAATGGTATCAGCATTCAATAAAACACACAACTCCTGAACTACTGGATATTAAACTAATATCTCACATAAAACACCTTACACTTTCACCAAAACAATGTGTAAAGCTTCTAGACTGAGTACGAAAAAAGATAACTCCTAATAGTTCCAAATAAATCCACCGTGGCATGAAAAACCGGAGACTAGATGAACACGTATTAATGTGTGAGCGGCCACCTGATACTGGTGACAAAAACAGTACTAATACGTGAGTGGACCACAAAATGTTAAGCAGCCTGGTAGTGGGATTCTGGTTCTACCCTTGCTTTAAGCTACTTCTATTTTCTTCATTGGACACAAATTATTTCTCCCCCATAAATGTACTCCAAAATCCTCCAACTTTGGCCTGGTAGTCTGCTTTCTCAATACTCTCACAGAGAATTCATTTTCATTTGCTTTTTACACTTTCACTTACTTACCACTCTCAAATTTACCTTTCATGGAAACTTTAGCACAGAATCTTTACCTGGATTTGGGACTACTTAGATCGTGAGGGTTACTTAGGAACAATTCTCTTTCTGGATAGTTTCAATGAAATATCACTGGGTTTTGTTTTTTTTTTAAAGTATCCATTTAAGTATAAAATTCTTAGTGCTTATACCTTAAATATATTCAAATCAATGTTGTCCTTTCTTTTTTTTCCAACCTGACAAGTTCTTTAAAAAGGGTTACAATTATTGTTGACATGGTTATAGAAAACCAAGTATATAAACCATGTTATAGAAAACCAAGGTAAACTTCAACTTACCTCAAGTGGCATGAGTCTAATTAGTGTTGCAAAGCACTGTGTTGCCATGAACCTGACACTGTCCGTTTGATCACTCATTCTTCCCAACACAGGCACAACTAAAAGGACAATATATGGGACAATACCAACATCCAGTTGTTCCATTACACCTGAATGAGTTATTAAGGAAATTTCCAAATGGTTTTGAGGTAGACACTTTTGCAGAGAGATACACCAAGACTGTTAACTTCTAAAACAGTTCCTTGTCTTCTCATCTCTATTTTAAGAGGGTCAAGTCCCTCAAACACTATGATGATTCAATTTAAACAGCATGTGTACACTGTAGCTCCTCTGTAAACAGTATGTAATTTTCTCTTGATTAATAACATAAAACTATGTTTTCATCTCAGAAAAACTTCAGAAACTTACTAATATTTTTTTAATAGAGAAATTCCTACAAATATCTAGAACTCCAATACCAAAATAAAGTGAGTTACATTGCAAGCAGCAGAACACAACTTAGAGTTACTCAGATTAATTCCAGATTTCCCACTAGGATCTTGATTATCAGAAATTGGACACAGCAGACCCAGTAAGTTCAGTCCTGCTAAAAATCTTCGGTATTTCTGAACCAGAGTTTCTACTGAATTAATCTCCATCTATCTTTCTTGTTCTGTGAAATGATTTTCAGATTAAAAAAGACATCAGTGGGTGCCATACTCTTAGCAAAGAGTTTGCCTAAATATTTATACTTCTTTAGTGCATTTATTTTTCACCAATGAACTTTGGAAATATGCTTATAAGGATTACATACATAATATCTGATTCATAAAATGATCTTAAACCAAATGGATCAATGACTAAATACATAGATTTTTACCTTATGAAAAACATCTCTTAAAATAGCAATTCTTTAAACTTTTTGTGTGAAAATTTTAATGAAATATAAACACATACATAATTGTTTCTAATGTAATATAAAATCTTTCAAGTTCTTGTGTGAAAATTTTAATGAAATATGAACACATATGTAATTTATTTCTAACGTAATATAAAAACACTTCAAAATAAGACATACAAAACTAGTTTTCCTTATGTGCCTATTTGAATAAATGGATTTTATTTTAGACATCCTTAAATAAAAATAAATAAAATTTCTGAATAGTTGGTCAAAATAAAAAAGGATACAGGCAAGTGCTTCAATTGCACCCTCTTGTTTGATATTGTCATCAATTGCTCCCAACCATGGAAGAACCTTCTCCAAAAAAATATTCATCGTTTCCATGGTAGCTATTTTGCTCATAACACCTACACAACGAGCAGCCATGTGCCTCACCGCGGTGCTGGGGTACTGAAGGCACATATAAAGATGAGGCAAATGCTGTACCAACTACAAATAAAATATTTAAGACAATTAGACTATTCATTAGGGAACTCAACTGTTAAAAATATAACTGCAATAGCCTATACTTAGAGGTTCTCAATTTTTAAAGTAATTCTAAATTCCAGAACATCCAGTTACCTCAAGACATTATCAAAACAGTCTCAATAAATCAATCTAAACCCAAACTAAGGTATTATATTTCAAAAAGAAAATGAAAGTGCAGAACCCTGTTTAATACTCTCTCTCAGGCATCAGGAACACTCAATTCTTTCCAAAAAAATTAATAAGGAACACATCAAAAGACGCTTATAAGATTCTTCTACAGAAGTTAAGAAAATGACACCATACATCACCAGCCCCCTCCAAGTTTGGTAACACTTTAGATACATATTTTTATTCACTGAATTGAGTGTTCCTGATTTTGTTTCAAATACTATACTTTGGTAAATATTTACCAGGCATTATGATCACAGATAGCATATATACCATTATTAAATGTCTGCTGCATGGGATGCATGAGAGCCAGGTACCTACTCAATAATGTAGCCTTGCAGCTTCAACTGTGTGCATGTTGTTGATCATAGAGGATAAGAGCTATGGATGGATTTTTTTCTTGACTAATGATAAATCAGCAAAATTTAACAAAGAACACACTTTATTACCATATAAACAGGAAAAGTTCATTCTTCCCTATTCTCTTGTAGATTCTCCCTTTTATGTTAGAGATGAATAGAGAATCGGAGCTCTATTACTTCACAAAGCTATAAATCATAGAGAACTCCCCACTGCAGTTAAGTGGAAAGAATAATACTTTTATGGAAAAGCTAGAAAACTAATTATTTAGTCTATCTTCTTTCTCCCTCTGTTCCAAATTTTTGTAAGAAATGTTTAATAGTCAAAAATTACAAAGCAACATTCTATCTTTACCAGTGACTAGTTTCATTTTAAGCGGGTAATTTCCTTCATCTTTAGACTTAAGAGGTTCTATTACCTGTGCTTTTCCTTTCTGGGAGCTATATTAAGACGGTACAGATGAATAGGGCTGCAGCTTTCTTTCCTATTATACCTAGTTTCTATGTCAGAGACCTGTCCCCACTACCTTGTTTTGCAAGCTCCCAGAAGGGACTTTTCTCTCATTCATGCACCATTTCTGACTCAAAGCCCGCAATAACGCTGTTAGTAAGGAAAAATTCTATTTACACTATATAAAAGAAAATGGAATTACTAGGGATGACATTAAAGTTACATTTTCCTAGCCTTAAAACTTTTTAATAAGACCACTTGATGAAAACGACACTTGCATGAGTTAATTACCAAGGGATGAAGCTCAGAATCCATTGAAGCTGCTGCTATTTCAAAAACTTGCAGAGAATTCACCAATTCTTGGGCAGGACCATCTCCCTTTTCAAGGAGGAACTTTCCATCTATTAAAATACATTGTTATGTGCTTATCACCTTACAAATAGTTTTTCAAGATCTGAAGCTCACAGTAAGTTGTAGCATATCTCCCCAGCCATTGAATTTATTTTATTTTTTAATATAAAATTAAATGCTATGCCCTTGATTTAAGTGCTATAGTAATGTACTTAAAGCAACTAAAGATGTTTAACGTAATAATCCAGTTCAAGTGTCTCTTTCTAAATACGCAAAAGAAAAGTAAAAAATACACAAAATGATATGAAAATAGTTTTTACCAATCTGCATTTTTAAAAAATTTATCAGTTTTATAAGGACATTTGAAATGGACATACATTGAATTTGTTAAAAACCCAACTCAGAGGAGCACAAGGTTAATAAAACAACTTAGAAAAATAATGTACACACCAAAATTATTTATGTCAATTGTATTCCTCAATGGACCAACCATAGTATCCCAGAGATGTGGCAACTTCACTGCCATTTCACCACCAAAATGTTTCACTATAGTTGTCAAGGCAAATTCAGCTCCTCTCCGTTGTACCAGGTAAGGTTTCTGGGCCTAAAATTAAGTGTTAGTTGAAAACAGAATTTCAGAAAAAAGTATAATGCATTTGAAATTTTAAGAGAATTTAAAAAGTCACCATCTAAGGATTCACAGTATTACCAATAGCCAATTAGGCAAGTACTGGACATATTTATCACAAGTATAAATATTTTTCAAAATTAAGTTTACATGGGCATTTAACCCCAACTTATATTTCCACATAAAATAACGCATATGAATATATAAAATCATATACTTTAAGGAAAAACTATGCAAACCAGAGGTATAAATATCAAAATCACAGATCTCTTATTAAAATAATGAGAATATCTTTAGTGAAGAAGTCTTCATTCAGAGTATTTTTAAAAGAATATAGCTAAATTAAAAAAAAAGAACCTTAAAATAGGCCTATATGTTACACAAATACATTAAACATATGTCTTATGGATTCATAATTTACTGCTGATCTCTGTAAGTTCCTATGTCTTGCAACTAAAAAAGCTACCTAAAGCATTCATTCCATTGTTAATGTGGTTGTAAGATTTTTAAAAATTACTTTAAAGAAGATTTAAAGAAGATTGTACAGTGGAACAAATTGAACCAAAAAAGCAGGAAAAAAAAGCCCAAATAGATCCTCACATATATGAAGCATGATATATTAAAGAGATGACATTATAAGGAAGGAAAGGATTTAATAGTGGGAGAATTGGCTATATACTATGAGGAAATGAATTTAGATCCCAACCTCACATACATGTAAAAGGCTGCCTAAAAGTCTGCGAGCAACAATTATTTGAAACTTATAAACTTATCCTCTGAGGAGCACTGGGAATTCCTCACATTAACATTATTTGAAAATGTTAACTTTCACTGTTAAACATCTGCAGTTACTGCTATGGGAATGGATTCGTTTATATTATCAATGACTTAGGTTCCCACTATCAAGAGTATTTCTTGCCTAGGGAGATAATCCAAAGTCAGTGGGTATAAGTTTTAACAGGCATGAGAAATTTGAAGAAGTCTGCAATTTTTCTTGATTATGTAGCTAGAGTAATCCAAAAGCTATTATCAAATCCCAGTTCTTTCGCTTAAAAAATACAAAAATACAATTCTGGAAGCCTATAAAACAACTTAATTCCCAGACTATAAGATGTATGTTTAAAAATCAGAGTATATAAACAAAAAAACTATTTACCTCATCAAGTTCAATAAGGATATTTCCACTACTTCCTGCAGGAAGATCTGCTATTTGAGCTTTTACTGCTTTAGGAGTAGGACCTCGCCTACTTGTTATAGCAAAAGCAGCTTTCTGATGCCTATAAAGTGTAATTATACCTCTGTGTTTGGTGACAGTATGGTGCATTCCATCTTTTTCAGAGTTGGATCCTAATAAGGAAAAAAGTTAAATAACTTTTAAGCATAAAATAGAAGACCCAGTTTCCCTGTTTTTTTAAAGAGATACAACATATTTTAAAACAGTCCTTTAAGCCTCATTTTTATAGGCCAATGACATTTTCTTTAGACAATGAAATAACAAAATATTCGATAATTTATAACATTAAATTTGTTAGTTGCAAAAGATCATCCTTAATACAATTAAAATATAGAATTATATTAACAAGAAAAATCACATGCAAGAATGAATGTGCCTTTTGAAGTACATTAATATTTTTAATAAATAAATATGTCTAGGTATAAATAGAAACACTGTAGAATATAAGTTCTTGCTTTAAAAAATAAATGGGCATAGTTACTATGAATTCAGAAACAATGACCACTGCAAAATATTGCAGCTTCACATAGCATTGTGATAGGGTTGGGGTAGGGAATCACCCTATTACATTTTTAAGATGCTGACATGCAAAATGTCTATCTTCATCTTCCCTCACATTTTTCTTAATATATATATTGTGCCAAAGATGTAAATTTATTACATTTTGAATAATTTGTTTTTCCAAAATCTTATTAACAACCAAAAAAATCACACAGGATTACAGCAATGTGAAGAAATGCTGATCCTTGAGACAAAGAACAATTCTTATTTTCCATATAAATTCTCCAGATGAAAACAAAAATGTGGGTTACACATTATTTGGTAAAGATAATAGAGTTCACTTCTCTAATGACATGCACTAAATTTTAAAAAGCAGTTTTACAGGAAGAATTTTCATTCAGCAACATTTGATACAATTAAATTTTCTAAAGGTAAGGGTTAATACCTGTCTCATGGATTTTAAACGAATTTAAGAAGTTTTCTCTACTCCAAATGAAGGTTTAGATATATACCTTTAGAATTTTCCTGGCCACTTTGTGTTGGTACTGGACATGTGACACAAGGAGTTAGATAGGGGTCCACACAAAGTGAACTACAGAGATTTTTAATAATTTTTGAATTGGGACAAGGTGTCCTTGTTGTGCACTGCTGAAGTAGTTTTGCTATGCACTGAGCTGCATAGTTTTGCACTAGTGTATTCTCTTCTTTTTTAATTGTCTCCATTAATGGTTTTATGATAGGGTTTAACTTCTCTGGAAGTTGCTGTAAGCTCACAACTGCACATGCAGCAAAAGTATGCACTCTCAACTGCAACACTTGCCACTCCTGGTTGGTCTCTGTAACTGTCATTTGGACCTGTTGCCGTTTACTATCTAATTGCTGTAGCACTTGAGGATTTAAATCAAAAGATGATGTGACTTCATTAAAAACAGTTGTGACCTATTAAAAAAGAGAAATTAAAAATCATTAATCACATCAATCCCAAATAGCCTGTAAACTCCTAAAAGACAGCGCTTAGTTATTTTAAATTTCACTATATCTAGTAGTGTTTAGTATTTAGAAAACTAAATAAATACCTTAAACCTCCCAACTAAATTTTATTTCTACCTCACATTATTTAACACTAGCATTATATTCTTCAAGAAAGACACATTTTCGTGAGAATAAAATTACGTATCCTTTAAATATATCTAACATATTTGAGAGAAAGCCAACATCAACACCACACAGTACTTTTGTGAAATGAGAAGCTACTAGCAAATATAAACTCTTACTGAAGTAATACCAAAATTCATGAACTTTCTTTAGGAAATAATATTCTTAACTCAAAAATGTATAGGATAGGGGCCTCCCTGGTGGTGCAATAGGTTAAGTGCAGCGCTGTGGAGCTGTCGGCAGCTGCGGCGCGAGTTCGATGCCTGGCCGGGGAAGATTCCCACATGGTTCAGCAGACCTCACCTGCCTTGCCTGCTGCTCCTTCAGCAGTGTATTTTGGTCGATCTGCCTGTTCTGCTCCCCACTCTGTCTCTGGTGAATCCTCTCACTGCCCCACGCCTCTGGCTTGCACCCCAGCTTATAAGCAAAAATAAATACTTTAAAAAAAATGTATAGGATAGCTGTTGTTAAGTGGCTAAGTGTTCCTAATTGGATTACTTTTATTCGTTCTCTGCCTTCCCATCTAGTGATAAAATGTCCAGGAAATTTGGGGATGGCAGAAAGCAAGTGTGAAAAAAGTGGTGCAAGTGACTAACTCTTTAATTGCCAAGAACTGCCTAAAGCTGTAAGACTGTTGTATCATACTATTTTAAAAGAATGTTTAATATACTTTTAAAAACAATTTTACTGAGATATAATCAATATACTATATTTTCATTTAAGGTATACAATTCAAAGGTTTTTATTATATTCAGAGTGGGGCAACCATACAGTAACTTTGGGGAAATGTCTCTAAGTTTTTATAAAACTAAATAAAAACCTACCCTACAAACCAACAATTTCATTCCTTTATATTTACCCAAAAGAAATGAAAATATATGCCTTTTAGAACTTATATGAAAATGTCTAGTGCACTTTTGTTTATAGCAGCCAAAAAACAGGAACAGCCCAATTGTTCATCAAAAGAAGAGAGGCTTAAACTAACTGTGGCATATTTATCAAAGAACTAAAATTCAACAATAAAAAAGAATGAATTATTGATAGCTCTAACAGCATGGATGAATTTCAGAAACATGCCGAAAAAATTCTTATACCAAACATCACAGAGTAGGTCACTCCATTTACATAAAGCTCTAGAACAGGCAAAAGTAAAATCTATATAGAGGAAACATAAAAGAGGGTGTGGAGAGGCAGGGATTAACAGGTAAGTGGTAATGCCACTGTATCTTTTTTTCTTTTTAAAGATTTATTTATTTATACATACAAGCTGGGGTACAGGCCAGAAACATGGGGCGGTGAAAGGGTTCACCAGAGACAGAGTGGGGAGCAGAACAGGCAGATCAGACATACACTGCTGAAGGGAGCAGCGGGCGAGGCAGGAGAGGTCCGCCACACCATGTGGGATTCTTCCCGGCTGGGTATCGAACTCGCTGCCGACAGCTCCACAGCGCAGCGCTCAACCGCTGCGCCACCAGGGAGGCCCCACTGTCTGTATCTTGATAGAGTTTGGGTTTCATAGGCATATGCATATGTTAAAATTCATCAAATGATCCATTTAAGATGTGTGCACTTCCTGGAGTTTTGTTAGAGGGTGAGTGAAGCACGAAGTATACAAAGAGGGGTGCGAAAATGTGCTTCAAAAGTATATAGCTATAACAATATTATATATAATCATATATAAAATTATATAGCTATAAGTTATATGACATGAGATTTCGTAGTATATAAATTTTCTTATGTAAATATATACATACTGAAATACACTGACATTTGCAACTTTGAAATGCACCAAAAAAATAACACAGACTAAAGGCTGGTAGAAGTGTAGATAGATAGATGTGTTAAAGCAAATTTAGTAAAATGTTCACTGTGGGTTCTAGCTGGTGGATATACTGAGTGTTCAATGTACCTTTTCTTGTACCTTTTCTCTATGTTTGAATATTATCATCAGAAGTTGGGAGGGGAGAGAAAAATATTCAGGAACTTACAGAAGCAATTTTTCTTACATACTGCCAGTCATAAGACTAATAACCAAAAAAAAAGGGGGAAACTTTTTCAAATAAAGGTGCATTGATTTGTCAGATTCCAAAATTTAAAAACAAAAAACAAAACCAACCCTTCTTCATTCTCCTACTTCAAGAAAAGTCAATACAACAAAATAATCTTTCTAAAGGGTAGGGATGACAGGCTACCAAGCCAGCTTCAACAAATCACTGTTTGTGTGGTAAACATAATATGACAAATTTCTAGTCTTTATGTCATGCTTTATTTAAAATTAAGAAATCTATCTGAAATTAAGAAAAATTACTTCCTTACTTACCAGGTCATTAGCTTGATCTATTGTAAAAACGTTGTTGTTTACTCTGTTACCAACTTCAACATGTGCATCAACTAATGATGAAATAAGCTGTTTACATTCATTCTGCATTCGTGTGAATGGAACGGCAATTTCATCATAATATAAATGTTCTGAAAGGATATCAAGTAAACGTGGCTGCACAGCTAGGGTAACAGTTTTACACTCCTAAAATGTAAGACAACAAATATTCAGAGCTAATATAAAAACATAATTTGAGAGATGCATAAATTTTCACTTGTAAACTACCAAGTTAAATTCCTACTGATTTTGAATCTATGTTGTTATATCCAAACAACATAGTTAGTTGCACAGAGAAAAGATATCACACTCAAACTACTCTAAATTTTAATATGAATGACTACAGAACATGCACATGGAACTATTACATTCCATTAAAAATTTCCACCTAATTACTTTTACTTTACTCTGAACTTATTCCATGTTTATGTATATATACAGATTTTAAAATATGTAACTGTAAAAAGAAATCAGTCAGAAAAGAACACTTAGCATGCACTAAAAATGTTATTTAAAAACTCATTAGATTTCTTAACAGTTGAGCCCACAGCTTTCACATGCCATATTGTAGAAATGGATATATAATTTAAAAGCTACTTACCTGCCCCCAAATTTAACTAACCCTTCCCACTCTCTCTGGTTGTTGCCTGCCCCAACCAGAGGGGGAATGGCCTCAGTGGTGAGCCATGAGGGGTTCTGTGGGATCTGGGTGATCAGCCTGGGCTTCACAGAGTAAGTCCAGAGAAGCTCTGTGAGGGTCCAGAAACGGAACTGTCAACACTTGCTGCTGAGTCTGAGAGGCACAAAAACACATCATCACTGCCTCTCCAGCACACCCAGTCCTGCCTAAAAACAGATGAGCCTTGCTTCTTTCCAAAGGCAAAGGTGGGGAGGGGGGGTCTCATTTGCAACACAGCATGGCTCAATTACTTTTAGACACAGTTTTGACAAACTGCTAAGAGGCAGTAACAACTCTCACAGCAAGTGCAGACAGTTACATTTCCAGAATTCCAGTCAATGGAATAAACAAAGCCAGCAAGAAGTTTCTTTGATTTACAGAAGCAAGTCTTATACAAATCATATATCTTACTAGAAATTAAAGATTAAAAAGGCTGCAAGGGAATGTGTATTTGAAAACATGAAGATGTGGTTTAAATATGGAAATTTTATTCTTCCTGTGACCAAAACTTCTGCCCTTGCTACCACTCATACAAATGGATCTCTAATACTCA
This sequence comes from Scalopus aquaticus, assembly GCA_004024925.1. Lineage (NCBI taxonomy): Eukaryota > Metazoa > Chordata > Mammalia > Eulipotyphla > Talpidae > Scalopus > Scalopus aquaticus. The sequence goes on along the minus strand of PVIJ01002457.1, from coordinate 58,191 downwards.
AAGCCTCTTAATTTTTATAGTCTCTAGTGATAGATACAGAGGAATGAATGACCAACAGTTTTTGGACTGCTTCCATTTAAATGTTTTAATGGGGACATTTGTTAGTAAATTGCAGGATCAAGAGCAAATACTAAATACAGACATAGCTAGTAGTCTTAGGTTCAAGACTGGAGGTCCTAAGAAAGTCTAAGGTTAAAGGCCAACAGGAGAGAAACAGTGTTTCAATGCAGTTTGGAATACCTTTCTATAACTGTTAGATTTCTATACAGAAAGAAGTTTCACTCTTCTGTTTGTCAACTATAATGAAAATAATCCTGACAGCTAATGGAAATTAGTTTACTTAATTTGTCTTCATTATTTTTTGGGTAAAATCTTACCTTTTGTAAAGCAGCCCATTCACAGATTACCAAAGTGACACTAATTCTCTGTAAGGCAGATTTGGAGTTCAAATGGAAGAGCAATAATTGGCCAAGGGATTCAGCTGGTTTAATTTCTTGGGTTACCACATTTACACCTGGATCACAAATACAGCAACAAAGTGCTCCTAACAACCTAAGAGGGAGAAAAAAGAACTACATAAATCACTTGAACTAAGTTTCCCCTATTGAAGCTATAACTTTTCCCAAGGAAGACGTAATTCCTTTTTTCATCAAAAAAGTAGATATCCTTGGGGGAGGGGATAAATGTGTATATATATGTATGTATGTATGTATGTATGTATGTATATATTATATATTTAGTATTCTGGAAATTTATTAAAAATATAAATTTTCAGAATACTAAATCATTAATACTACTTATTAATCATTAATACTAAATCTTTTTTGCTATTGGAACTTTTTATATATATTATACACACACACACACACACACACACACACACACACACACACACACACACACACGTATGTATGTATGTTTTAAAGCTTCCCAAAAACTTAAAATGTTTTCTTATGCCTGAATTTTTTTTATTCTATAACTAGTGTGATGATGGAAATACTGATGGACACAATAGAGGAATCTTTTGGTTAAATGACTTCTGAAATTACGTATACTCACTTGGCGGCCATAATTCTGGCCCTCATAACCACAAAATCTCTGGTAGCAGGGTCTTCCATGATAGTGTCTGCACCTGCAATATACTCTTGAAGTACTTCTTTACTCTGGCTTTGGCCTTGGCGCACCTTACCACCTGTTTTTTCCTAGAGAGGGAAAAAATAATAATTAAAGATTAATCATTAAAAGTTAATAGGTAACACTGAAAATATTCTCATTTGTTATATTCCACTAAAATACAGTTCTTTTCACACAAAAATTTAGGTGGGGGGCATCCCAGCATTTTTTTTTTTTTATATCATTTTCTTACACCTTTGTTAATTTTTTGAGTGTAGGATTTCTCCCCTCAGATGTGGTCACCATAGCTCTCCCACCACCAAAGCGCCCAGTCCTCCACCACAGTCCACTGTCCTTTCACAAAATTTTAATGGATAAAAATCACTGCATTTTTGTCAAGGTCCTAATTAAAAAAAAAAAAACTTCTCATGTTAAATTAATGAAATCACACTTGTAATAAAGCAACAGACTTCTTACATGGTTGCTGTATTATTTTTTTTTTTAAGAACCCAATGATACTTTACATTTGATCTCAAAACTGTAAACATGATAGAGTATCCCAGAATCATTATGGAAAATAATAAATATGGTTTAATAGACTATAATCCTCTTCTTCAATACTTCTGACTGAAAACATTGATTCTCGCATTAATTAAGAGAATTAAAGTGAAGATATATCATGTATTTACTGTTTGCTCTTGGAACTCTTTCAGCAATTTAAAAAAAGCATTAATTTAATTTAATCATTTTTTTAAAAATTCTCTTTATATCCTGTTCTTTTCTGACTGCTCTAGCCAAAACCTCTAATACTAAATCATTTTTTTGCTATTGGAAGGAAAAGAATTCATTTTTATTTTATATATATTTTTCATCTACCACCAAACCTCCCTCTGTCCATACTCCATCTACCTCCCTCCTGTATTAATAATCATGAGTTGAACATATAAATATATTGTCTCTCTATACTCACCTTTGTTCTAGTTTTTACTTCCAGCAACATATTTAAATCAATAGGTAAATGAGAAGGCTGCATCATTAAACAAAGCCAAGCACCCATCCATGGACAAGCAGCTGCTACCACATACTGAACTGAAGCCTTGCTTAGTAATTCCATCCAAACCTACAGAATGAAAGAAACATGAAAATGGTATTTTCCTAGTAAGACCTAATACTTATTTTTTGGAATAATGAATTAAAAAAAATAAGTAGGAAATAGCATAGAGATAGTTTTACAAGTCAATATAGAGGCTTACTTTTAAGTACTGCTTTTTGGGGTAGATTTTTATACTAAAAAGTAATATAAAACCAAGTTTTTTAAAAAGGGATATAAAGAATTTTCTCCCGTATTTTATGAAAATCATTTAAAATAAAAGATACCCATAAAAAATAAAAGAGTTGTCAAAATCTCAGTAAGTCACTGAACTCCCTTGTATATATCAGCTTGATGCTGAAGAAGTCCTATATTCAATATATACTTGAAGACATAATTTCTCCTGGGGGCCTCCCTGGTGGCACAGGGGTACAAGTCTTAGTGCTATCAAGCAACCACCGGCCACTGCAGAAGGAGTTTGATTTGGCATGAGTTCAATCCCTGGTCAGGGCACTCCCCGTCCAGGGAGCTGACCCACATGGCACAGCAGACCTCTCCAGTCTTGTCTGCTGCTCCCCTCAGCAGTGTATTTCAATCAATTTGCCTGTTCTACTCCCTACTCTGTCTCTGGTGAATCCTCTCATTCCCCGCTCCTTTGGCCCAGACCCCAATTCTTACATGCACAAATAAATAAATCTTAAAAAAAAATAACTCCTGATAAATATCCTCTACTAAGTCTAAAGGGGGTAATATTCTAGTATAAATTAAGGACAATATAAGCCTTGATTCATGATCTTATCAGTAAAGTTATCTTTCTTGATGCCTAACACTAAATAGACTAAGACAAGAATGGAGAAATAACACAGCTGTTATCCAAAGTTGCTAAAAATGAGTCACCTACAAGAATAAAAATTCTGGTCTAACTTAACAGGTTGCAAAGGTACAATTTTCCTCACAAATATTATTAAATATACCAAATGGTTCTTCCTTAAAGATTACAACACAAGCTCTCCTGCCTGCCTGCGACTACACAAGTGCCCCTCTTTTTCTTCCTCCTTTCCCTAATAAACCTGTCCTTTTAAAATGTAAAAAAAAAAAAAAAGAGAGAGAGAGATTCCAACATATTTAGCTTTAACATTTAAGCTAAAGAAGGGGGGAAAGTGACTACAAATTACCAATAAGTTCCAAAAAGATATTTTGCAGGATCAATATGCATGCTGATAAATAGCAAAATGATTTTGGTGAAAAGTAGTCTTACCTTCATTTTGTTTTTGTATCAAAGCTATCAGAAGTTTTAAAACACTTCTTAGTTAGGTGACATAGTAAGAAAAAGAAGCACGGCCAACTAGTTTTTAACTATTACATTCCATAAGAAACCTATTTCTTTGTCTGATCTTGCAGATCTCCAGACTTTTTAGATCTCTTGGGTGATACCTAATTTCTTAAAACCATGACCAACAAACTAGAATTAGAAAAGTCTTAAAATTTTTGGTAGCAAGTTACTGGGAAAAGGAGTACAAACAGATTCATTGTGTACCTTGTGAATGAGGTCCAGAATTTCCTGACTGCTTTCTAAAACACAAAACTGAAAAATGTGTCGCAGCATATCAGACAGGATAGGTATAAGCCAAGATGAAGAGTTCTGGGAAAAAAAAAAAAAGAGAGAGAATCAAAGCTACATCATATAATTTTTGGGTGTCAGCTTATTTCATGAGTTTTAAGTCAAATAATAAACATGTTACTATAACAACATGGCCTTTGTTTGATAGTAGACCTTTATTAAAGAGGTTCAACTGGTGATAAATTTTGACAAGACTTTGAAGCGATATCACCCTATTTTTTTTATTCCAATAGTTTGGAAAAACTAAATGGCATATAATCACTGGAAAGTTGTAAAAAAGTATGATAATGATTAAAAACACTAAATTCTGCTTCCAGTAGGTTGAAATCATCCTCCACATGGGAACAAGCTCTAACCAGCATTTCATACCACTGCTTTCTTAAGGAAAAAGAGAAAACAATCAGATTACTATTGCTGTGTTAGGTGATCAGAGTTTAAGATGTATATGATCACCAGTAGTCAAAGGCTCTTAGTCTGTTTTAGGTCAGAGACCTTTTGAAAATCTGATAAAATCTATGAACACTCTTTACTTAGAAAAGTACACCTATGTACGACCTAAGTATAACATTTTGTTTCCAATTCCAGAGGATTCAGAGATTTAAGTCCAAATTTAGCACATCAATCTAAGAAATTTCTCAATAATTCAAAAGCCCACACAAATCAAACTGAAATAATACTTATTATGTGCCCAATATTCAGAAAAGGAATCTCAATTTTTTATTATTGTTCAATTGCAGATGTCCTGATATAACTGACCAACAGAAACATTCTAGTAATTAGTTTACAGTACCTATCATCGCACTGTAATTTTTGAAGAGACTGAAATTAAACAAAAAAAAAATTACTAAAATTCCAGAAGCCAGAAATTCTAAGGATAATGCGTACATAATTTATAAAGCTACCTATAATTTTTTAGCCAATGGTAAGAACAACACCAGGGTTATATGTTCTCAAAATGGTTTGAAAAGAAGTTTAAAAAAAAAAACTCATCACCTGGGTGAGCCCACTTACTAGCTTGCTATGTCTTAACTACTTTTCATTAAGAAGGAAAGAAAAGTTGATGGAAAAAAATTATCTTTTCTCATGAAAGAGAATTAGGAAAGCTATAATAGCAACAAGCAAATAATTTAATACTACTTTTCCATAATCTCATTTTTAATTTTCCCCATATTTACCAGTTCCTTTAACCCACCCCTAACCCTGTGACTGGAAATACAGTTGCTTGTAGATCCCAAAGTGACATCCAGAGAGGAAGATTGCCCCCCATATTTATAATCAACATATGATATAAATTGTAGTATTCTTTTCAGACTACAAACTTTGATAATGTAGTAAATTCTACTTAATAATTATTAAAAACAACCAGAGAAAGGAAGTGATGATAGGTAGAGCACAGGGAGTTTTGAGTAGCAAAACTATTATGCATGACAGAATAATGGTGAACATGCATCACTACACATTTGTCAGAACCCAAGAATAAATGTAGAACATTAAGGGTGAAGCTTAGTGTAACTATGGGCTTTGGTTGATAATGATGTGTAAATGCTGGTTCACTGATTTTTTTTCTTTTTTTTTTTTACAAGCTGGGGTACAGGCCAGAGGTGTGGGGCGGCGAGAGGGTTCACCAGAGACAGAGCGGGGAGCAGAACAGGCAGATCAGAAATACACCGCTGAGGGGAGCAGCCGGCAAGGCAGGAGAGGTCTGCCGCACCATGTGGGAATCTCCCTGGTCAGGCGTCGAACTTGCATCACGCGCTGCCAACAGCTCCACAGCGCAGCGCTCAACCGCTGCGCCACCAGGGAGGCCCAGTTCACTGATTTTAACAGACATACCATTCCACCCTGGTGGAGGCTGCTGATGGTGGGAGAAGCTGTTTGGGGGATGGGAGAGGAAGTATATGGAATATCTCTGTACTTTTCATTTAATTTTTCTGTAAATGTAAAGCTGCCCTAAAAAAGTCAATATATAAAGAAAAAAACAATATTTAAAAAAGAAAAAAAAATTCCAACAAAACCAAACCCACCCCAGAATACAAAGATGGACATCATCACAAGAACAAACATTTGAAAAATGCAGATCGTCCTATAGCATAAAGTCTGCTTGGTAGAAAATACAAGGTTGGAAAAACATCCAAGGTCAATCTGTCTTTTGCAAATCTAAAAATTCCCATTAATTTTGCACCTGTCTTCCACTAGTCATTGATTTAGGCAGGTGACCTATTGCTACTGCTTTGTATTTGTAGGTTTATTTAATTTGGTTAATTGGGTTGGTCAGGATAAAGGGGAACAATGAGGAATATAGCATTTTCAGTCCTTTAGAGATTACCTACTTTAGAATTCCCTTCCCCATATATTAAAAAAAAAAAAAAATTAATGGACTTCTAGTATGCTAGCAGCTAAAACTGAACTACAGGAAAAATTCCTACCATAGACTATTTACTTTACTAAGCTTAAATTAAATATAATCCAGATCACCACAACTCAGGTTAAAAGTGAATTCATTGTTTTAGGGCTTTTGTGAAAATTATTTTGGTTTATGTTAATTAAGACAATAATGGCATTTTAATGTTAATGGTAGAATATACTTGGTAGTTGCCAACCTTTCTATAGTGAGGATCAGATGAAATGGAGGGCCATTTGTGGTAATTACTCAGGGACATCACTGGTAGTTATTTAGTGTAACATAGATGGGGTCTTCCAAGATGCTTTATTCAGAATGATGTCCCCTCCCTTCCTGAAACTCACAATAAGGGAGAGTTGAAACCCACAATAAGGGAGAGTACAGTGACTGTGAGACATTTCACCATACTTGAAAATCAAGGTGAAACTTAATCTAGCTAACTATGTTCCCTCACACTCTCCTTTCCAGTCAGACCAAATTTCTTTCACTTACTCTTTAGTGCCATCATATTTTCCACTACTTCCAGAGTTTTACATACTGTTATGTCCTCAGACTTTATCCTACTCTTCACAGTATTAAACTCCACTTACCCTTCAGGTCTCAGCTTAAACTTCACATTTAGCAGAATGCTATCTTGACTTTCATTTGCCTCACTAGCTAGAATCCAATTGCACCATTTACCTCCCTTACTACTTACCTAATTATGTTAGTAGAGCTTTCTAATGTCTGTCTTCTGTCTTAGTTTGTTTCAGGCTCTACAAAGTGGCAGAGACCCTGTCTCTTATCATTGAGTATCTAGAAAATTATAGGCACGTAACTGAAACTAGAATATTCTATCTTGCTTACTGGAAACGATCCAAAGTCACACAATGGTAGTTCACAATAGATCCTAACGGGCAAAACTGGCAATCCAGGTGGGGTACTATCTTGCCAGTACCCTTTTACTCTCCCCACCTATTTTCCCACAAGTATTCCCACAAAATGAGTAGATGCAGAAAAAAGCAGCAATCTGTTCATTACTGTGAATACCTGATTCCTGCCTGTCGGCAAATTCATCATCATTTTGAATTCCTTGTCAAATTATCTTGGGTTGCAAGGAAGATGATCAGGACCAAAGTCACAATGAAGGGCTAAATCACACTGAGTTCTTTCACTAATTTGGTCTAAATTTCCAGTTTGGCCCACTCCCCCATTCCAAAAAAAAACCCAACTCTATGATATTTATACAACTTAAAATGTCTTGTTTCACTCATTTGTTGAATCAAAATTTATTAAAAGTCAGTTAAATAATTAAACAACTCTACCCTTTTTATAGCTATATAAAATCTGGCCAACACCTAATTATGCTAATGTTCTCTAAAGCCCAAAGTCTTAGTCAAGTCTGTTCTTTTGGTCTTTCTTTCCTTCTCTACTTCCTGGATTTCTGACATCCTGACTAAGTATGCCATAGGTTCCTATTCCACCCCACATATATCTTCATGCTAAATATAAGTTTTATGCTAAAGTTTGTCTTTCAACCAAAAGTCAATATACTGTATGTATTAGTAATTGAAGTTTTGGAAATTATCTGTGACAGTGATAGAAATGGAATGGGAAAGTTAACCCAACCAGCAGAACATGGTAAAACCAGAGATTAATGTTCAGAAGCACAGCTTTCTAGATCACACAATCAAGTTATGGCTACAGCAGAACTGTATTAGTTATCAATATTAGTTATCTATATATTCTAGTAATATAGTTCACTGACAGACATATACATTTTTGCATGCATGAACACAGCCTTAGACTCAAGAGGCAATATAGAAAGGAAAATCAAGTGGTAAATTCCTTCACTTTGCCAGTTCAGCAAAAAAAAGTTGCACTGTGATTATAAGTCATTACTAAATAAAATTAGTCTGGTTTACTTAAGAGTTCTTATTTCAAACTCCCCACAAACAGGCTTGCCAGTATTTTCACATGCTAGCATCACAGATAAATGCACAGGGATTAAACAATTTTTCATAGAAAAGTTAATAGAAATAAGATTTCCTAAATAACTATATCATAATTCTACTTAAAGACATTTTAGACATGCACGTCTGCATAGATACTGTAATGGGATACAGTTTAAGATTAAGAACATCTTCCTTATAAAGCCTTCTGGTTTTACAAAGCAAAACAACAACAAAAATATTTGCTAAAAATACTCAGAATACTAAAGAAACAGAAGATTCAGTTTTTATGAAGTATTGCTGCACTGAACTAGTCAGGTTTACCTTACTAAATTATCTTCCCTCCCCCACTTCTCCTCCCTCCCCCGCCCCCAAATTATTGAGAGGAATGAGTTGAGAAGTTAAAAACAGAATATAAAGCTACCAGATATTTAGGGAGGAGTCATTTTTTTTCCCTTTATACTTACAAGGACTTCATATTCAAAAGTGAGGAACCAATTTAATAGACATTTAATCCACTGTCTCTTCCTTTTACAATTAAAAGCTGAAAGTCAGAATTGGACCTGAATCTGACCTGAGTCACCTATTATGAGCAGTGTAGCTACATAAGCTTGGGAAAGTTTAATGTTTTCATCATTTTCCACATCTGCAAAACAGGAATAGCAGTATCCACCCCATGTATAGTGCTTAACACAGTTCACAGTATAAATAAGCCCTCAATAACAGCTCAGATTATTATTACAATTAAATATCATTCTTTCACTCCAGAGTATAAATTAGATTTACAAATGCTTAGAAAAGAATTTTCTAAGAGGCGGAAGTAGTAATTATCATGCTTACTACCTGTACTCAATTATTTATATAATACTTAAATATTATTTATATAATATTTTTCAAGCACTTTCATACACATTATGGAAGTACATTTCACACACTTGGCCAATTTAACTCTGAGAAAGGCTGGGTAGAGATTATCACCCAAAGGATAAAATAATTGATCAAGATCATAAAGTTAACAAATGGTAAAGCCATGGTCAGAACCCAGATTCTTTGTCTAATTAAGTTATCTTTTTATTAAACCACAAGGAAAAATAGTGATAGAAAGCACAGAAAAAGCAAGCCAAGTTAAAGTCACAGTAAATTTTAATGTAACATCAGATCTATCATCTCTAATTCAAATTCCCTGGAGCCAAAAACTTTCTGAAACTCAGAATGTTTTGAATTTTGAAAAATGAGCTTATAGTATACAGTATATCATATAATGTTCTCAACAGGGTCTAAGGTAGCACTTTAAAAACATTTCTTCGACAAAATTTATGAATAGGCCCATTCAATGAGATATAGGCTTACAAAGAAACTCTTTAGAATGGCCTGATGCTTCCACTAACAGACTAAGTTTTGTAAGTAGACTCAACTCATAAAAAATCTTTGGATTTCAAAATTGCTGAAAAGAGATCACAGACTTGCATAACCAGAGTTTGGTCCATGCCTATGAATCAATCAGTAATAACCCTCAAGCAATGCCATAAACAGGAATACAATAACAGATAAAAGCAATAAGACATGGAAAGTATCTCACAAAAATTCAAAATGGATTAAAGACTTAAATGTAAGCCCTGAAGCCATAAAATACATAGAAGAAAACCCAGACAAAACACTCCATGACACTGGCTTCAGTGATGTCTTATGAGTCTCAAACACAACAGCAAAGGCAGCAAAAGCAAAAATAATCAAATGGGACTATCTCAAACAAAAAAGATTTTGCTTAGCAAAAGAAACTGTCATTAAAACAAAAAAACACACTACAAGTGGAAGAAAATATTTGCCCATCATGTAACAGGCAAAGAGTTGATATCCCAAACCTATAAAGTATTCATACAGCTGAAAAAGAAATTTTTTGGTTTTGCCAACCAAAAAATGGGCAAATGCTTTTTTCCAAAGAAGATATACAGATGGATACATGAAAACAATGCTAATCATCTCATTATTAAGTGCAAATCCAGGAGATCCACCTCACAACTATGAGAATGACTCCTATCAAAAAGACTAGAAACCGTAAATGTTGGAGAAAAAGGAACCCTCCTACAGGGCAGGTAGGAATATAAATTGGTGCAGCCTCTATAGGAAACAGTATGGAGGTTTCTCAAAACATTAAAAATAGATCTACCATGTGATCCAGCAACTTCACTTCTAGGTATTTATCTAACAAGAAAACAATACTTTGAATACATTGAACATATACACCTCTGTATTTAATGCAGCACTATTCATAACAGCCAAGCCATGGAAACAACCCAACGCCCAAGGACAGATGAATAAAGTTATGGTGTATATACACACAGTAGTACATACTCATCTATTTAAAAACAACAACAACAAAAGAAACACCAAGATGAAATTTTACCATTTGCAATAACATGGACGGAACTGTAAGGGATTATGCTAAAGGAAATAAGTCAGAAGGAGAAAGATAAAAACTGGTTATTTTTGCTCACATGTAGAATATAAAAGAACACACAAAACCAAAACAAAACAAATCCTAGAAAACTGAGGATACCAGAAAGGGAGTGAGAGGGGCTGTGAGCAATAGCGGGAGGGGGCCCAGTGAACTGTGGGGGAGAATTACTGGGGCTTTGGTGGTGGGCGTGATATGTTAATATACCCCCAAAACATATACAGTGGTATAGACCCACAGTATCTCATTAAATTAAAGAAAAAGCATCAGACCTTTTTTACTCTGATGCTTTCTCAAAAAGAAAATAATGTTGCTGGGATCACAAGATTAACAATAACCATTAAATAAACTTTTCACTCCTATCTTTATCTAAACAATGGTTTACATAAAGAAAAACCACAGTGAGTTATAGAAGTCTGAATAACTTTGTGGGACTAGAGATTTGATCTATTCCCTAAATGAAGCTACAGAGAAGAAGAGAAGGAACTATTATTTAGGAAGAAAGAAGGGAGAGGGAAGCGTGTGAGGAGCCACATGCAAACATACTTTGATCCAGATGAACAGATGGTAGAACAACTGGTACACAAATGTGGACTTGTGAAACTGTCTTCAATCCAGGTTATATAGAAGAAAAGGTTGACAAGAATCATAAAATAGAAGACCATGAAAGACAGGAATTTAATTCTAATGTAATAGCAAAAGACAAATTACTAACCGGTTTGTGAGTAATTAAGGCCATGGTCTCCCAAATTTTCCTGAGACTTACTCAAATTCTCCCCTTTCCTTTTAGGAATACTACAACTATGTGGAAACTAAAGTTACAAAGCCTAATCCTAAACCCTAATGAGCAAACTACTAGGAAAAGGGGATAATATTTCTCATGAATATAAAAAAGGAAGAATGTGAGTAAATTAAAAAACAGGTGATGTTCTAGGTGGATTACAACTATTCCTAATATGATTACAAAAACTTAAAGCAAAATAATTAAAACAAATGTCAATTATGAATGATGAATGAGTGACATGCTGTTCTAGTAATTCCTTGTTCTTTTTGCTATTTAAAAAAAATCACAACATTTTTTTAAAAGGCAAATAGGTGCTAGTAGTAAGAAAAGTTTTCTAAAAGATTTTGGCTTCATACTATTTGAAAAACAATGAAAAATCTAACAAAAATAATAAAGGATATATGTGGTGATCAAAAGTGAAATGCACTGAGAATGGATGATTATGCTATAGTATTTAATGAGGAACAACAAGGCTAAGGGAAGTGACAAAGCAGAAAAGAATCTATATGTATCCTACTTCCTGACTTCAAACTATAGTACAAAGTGACAGTGACAAAACCTGTGTGGTACTGGAACATAAACAGAAGAATAGAATATAGAGCTCCAAAATAAATCTACACAAATATGGACAGTGAATATTTGACAAAGAAGACAACCATATATTGCAGAAAGGGGAACCTGGACAGCCACATGCAAGAAAGTGAAGCTAGATCACTACTTAACCCCAGACAAAAAAATTCAAAATGTATTAAAATCTTGAATATAAGATCTGAAACCATAAAATACACAAAAGAAAATATAGAGGATACATTACAGGACATCAACCACAAAGATGGAATTAGGGATTCATCTCCAACATCAAGGGAAACAAAAGCAAAAATTTAAAAAATGGGACTATATGAAACTAAAAGTTTTTGTAGTTCAAAAACAAAAAGTCAACCTTCAGACTGGAGAAGGTATTTGCACATCATATGTCTGACAAGGGGTTAATTTCCAAAATACATAAAAACCTTCTACTACTCAACAACAACAAAAATCCAAACAACCCAGTCAAAAATGGGTATAAGACTTAAATAAACACTTCTCCAAAGAAGACATTCAGATAGCCCATAGGCACATGAAAAAATGCTCAATGTCACTTTTATTGTAAGGGAAATGCAAATCAAAACTACTAAGAGGAATCAACTCACTCCTGTAAGAACAGACTAGCACAAAAAGACTGGAAACAACAAGCATTGGGAAGGATATGCAGAAAAAGGAATGCTCATCCACTGTTGATGGTAATGTAATTTGGGGCAGCCTCTATAGAAAACAGTATGGAGATCCCTTAAAAAGGTAAAAATGGAAAGACCATATAATACAGCAATAACACTGACAGGAATTTATACAATGAATATGAAAACACTAACATGAAAAAGATTTACATACTCCTATATTCGTAACAGCATTAATCACAATAGCCAAAACATGAAACCAATCTAAACATACAATGACCAATGACCGGATAAAGAGACTGGAGAACATACTCAACAGGATACTACTCAGTCACTAAAAAGGATGAAATAGTGTCTTTGGAAAAAAAAATGAATTGATCACAATGAGTGACTATGCTAAGTGAAGTAAGTCAGAAAATGAAAAACAATTACTGGATGGTTTCACTCTTCTCTAGGATATAAATAATCAAGGACAACAAACTGGCAAAACAAAAATAATTCCTTTTTTTCTTTTAAGATTTATTTATTGGGCCTCCCTGGTGGCACACCGGTTAAGCGCTGCACTGTGGAGCTGTCGGCAGTGGAGATGCAAGCTCAACACTCGGCCAGGGAGATTCCCACATGGCACAGCAGACTTCTCCTGCCTTGCCCGCTGCTCCCCTCAGTGGTGTGTTTCTGCCGATCTGCCTGTTCTGCTCCCCACTCTGTCTTGGGTGAACCCTCTCACCGCCCCAAACCTCTGGCCTGTACCCCAGCTTGTATACATAATAATTCATAATTGATATGTCTTAATTATTTTTAATCTTTATTTATTTATGCATACAAGCTGGGGTGTAGGCCAGAGGTGTGGGAGAGCGAGAGGATTCACCAGAGACAGAGTGGGGAGCAGAACAGGCAGACTGACTGAAGTACACTGCTGAGGGGAGCAGCGGGTGAGTCAGGAGAAGTCTGCTGTGCCATGTGGGAATTTCCCTGACCAGGTATCAAACTCATGCTGTAGTGGCTCTGGATAGCTTCATAGTGCTGTGCTTAACCCGTTGCACCAGCAGGGAGGCCCCAAAAAGAATAATTCTTAAGACTCAACAATATACTGGTTACCAAAGAGAGATCAAAGGTTGCTAAGAGAGTAAGGAGGTGGCAAGAGAGAGAAGGGAACAGGGAAAGGGAGGGAAGTGTTAGAGTTGTAGCACTGGAGCTCCACTGGTGGAGGGTGAGTATATTCACATATGGAAGTGCACTCCCAAAACTACAGTTATATGTCCTAGTGCAAATCAATAAAACTTAAAAAATACAACTAATAACCAACAATAATAATGACTGACTCATCACAAGAAAACTTGTTAATGTACTTTAAGATGATTAGGTGAATCACTTCAATGGTTAACTATTTTTGGTGACAAAAGAGTATGTTTCACCTCTTTGGAAAATGCATTTATATAAAATACTTTCCCCCTTAGGGACCTCTGTGGTGGCACAAGGGGTTAAGTCTCAGCACTACAAAGCTATCAGCAGCCACTGCAGCAGGAGTTCGATAGCTTGACCCACCCCACCCCCGGAGCTGACCCACATTCGTGCAGCAGACCTCTTCTGTCTCACCAGCTGCTCTCCTCAGCAGTGTATTTCAGTAGATCTGCCTGTTATGCTCTCCACTCTGTCTCTGGCAAATCCTCTCACCTCCCCACACCTCTGGCCTGCACCCCAGCTCTTGTATGCATAAATATTTTAAAAATAAAATACTTCTCCCTAACCATTTAAATACAGTTGATACTAATAAATAAGCAATGAAAAGCAACAAAAGAGAAATCAACATATAAAGAACAGAAAAGATTAAAAGAATAATATTGTACTTGAATCCAAAATATACAAAAATCTCTGAAAATTCAACAAATTAAAAACAAAACAAAACCCAATTTAAAAATGGGTAAAAGATCTAAAAAGACACTTCACTAAAGAGATATTATATGACAAGTAAGCATACATACAACATTATCTATCAGAGAACTGCAAATTAAAATGAGATATCAATATACACTTAAAATGGCTAAAATCTACAACACTGACAGCATCAAATGCTAGTGATTATGTAGAGCAATAAGAACTCTCATTCTTTACTGGTGGAAAAGCAAAGTGGTAGAGCCACTTTGGAAGACATTTTCTCCTCAGATTAAATATACAACAGTGCATTGAAAATTTATGTCCATACAGAAACCTGCACTGGGATATTTAAAACTTTATTTATAATTGCCAAATACAGGAAGTAACCAAGATATCATCCAATGGATGAGTAAATTACAATGGAATATTATTCAGTGATGATAATAAATAGCCTCCCTGAAGGTGCAACGGGTTGAGCGCAGAGCTGTGGAGCTGTCGGTGGCTGCAGCGCAAGTTCATGAGTTAGATGCTTGGCCAGGGAGATTCCCACACAGTGCAGCTGCTGAGCACATGGCCTAGCCCACTGCTCCCCTCAGCTGTGTTATTTTGGTCAATCTGCCTGTTCTGCTCCCCAGTCTGTCTCTGGTGAACCCTCTTACCACCCCACACCTCTGGCCTGCACCCAATTTGTATGCAAATTAAAAAAAAAAAAGAATTAGCCTATCAACTCATGAAAAAAGCATGGAGAAACCTCAATTTCCTATTGCTAAATGAAAGGAGCCAATGTGAAAAGGACATATACAATATGACTCCAACTATATGATATTCTGGAAAAGATAAAACATGGAAACAATAACAAGATCAAAGGTTGCTAAGGGTTTTTAGAGGGAGGACTAGAGGGATCCACAGATAGAGTGAAGGGATGTTTTAGGGTAGTCAAACTATTCTGTAATGATACTGTAATGGTGGCTATATACAATTGTACAATTGTCAAAACCTCTAGAATCTATAAAAGAAAGGATGAGCCCTTATGTAAGCTATAGACTTCAATAAAATGTATCAGGGCCTCCCTGGTGGCCCAAGGGGTTAAGTGTCAGCACTATCAAGCTATCAGCAGCCACTGCAGCACAAGTTCGATCCCAGCTAGGGAGCTGACCCACATGGTACAGCAGACCTCTCCTGTCTCATTCGCTGCTCCCCTCAGCAATGTATTTCAGTCAATCTGCCTGTTCTGCTCCCCACTCTGTCTCTGGTGAATCCTCTCACACATACACACCCCCCCCACAACAGGCCTACACCCCAGCTCTTATATGCATAAATAAAATAAATCTTTAAGTAATAATAATGTATCATTATTGGGTCACTAACTGTAACAAATGCACTATTGCAAGATATTAACAACAGGAAAAACTGGCAGTGGGGAGAGGAGGGGGGAATATGGAAACTACTTTTCCATCAAGTTTTCTGTAAACCTAAAACTGCTCTTAAAAATAAACTCTATTAAAAAAATGTAAAGGGAAGAAATTTGACAACTTCAAGAGGCCCATCTAGAGTAAATTTAGGAGCATTACATTAAAAACATTTAAAGACCACAAAACAGACAAAATTGAAGTGAAAATTCAAAACAATCCATGCCAGTTTTGTCACATTCACACATGCCCCATAAATTGAGGATTATGAAATAAACCTGACAGATTTTTCTCAGAAGATTATTAGACAAAAATCAAAGATAATGCAAAAAAAAATTTATAGATACTGAGTCACAGAAGTACAACTCATTATCATGCTGCAAATTAAAACAAGATTACGGGGACTATTCCTAATTCACATACAGATGCATGGATAGTGAACACAAAACAGACATTGATCCAAACTATAACCCATTATCTAAAAAATTAACCACTGCTTTTTAAAGATGACTGGTTCAAACTGTAGTACCTATAAATAACAGCATAATAGGATAATGGATTCCTATTGATTTATCTCCTAAATTCTACTACTTTGTTTGACCTATAGAGTTATCTTAAAAATAGGAATGTGAACCCTTTATAAACAGGGC
Organism: Scalopus aquaticus; assembly: GCA_004024925.1. Taxonomy (NCBI): domain Eukaryota; kingdom Metazoa; phylum Chordata; class Mammalia; order Eulipotyphla; family Talpidae; genus Scalopus; species Scalopus aquaticus. The sequence goes on along the minus strand of PVIJ01002457.1, from coordinate 41,648 downwards.
AACACAGGTGCCAGCTGCACACTGATAATACCTGAACAATCTCTGCATTTCAATGTGTGACTCCTGAAGGATAGTATACTTGGAAAATACCATCATCTTAAGGCTGAATAACCCTTGAGAGAAGAAAAGTGCTTACTAATTAAAACTGTCTGTCTTTAGGAGTCATACTTCAGAGTTTCAAATGTAGATTTCTAACATGGGGTAGGTTCTGAGAACCATCCAACTGTCAACCAAACAGCAAGCAAAGACTGAATAATAGGTTTCTGACAGGAAGGAATTATTCAATCTTTCATTCAACAAATATTTACTGAGGGCTTCATATGTATTAAGCACTATTCCAAGTATTGGGATTACAACCTAGAACAAAATATTAAAATATTTCTGGTACCACAGTAATGTTCTTATGTGTCTACATGACAACTATACTACTATTAGTAGGCCCAGCATTCTCCAGATCTTTGGATATGTATAACAAGAGTAACCACGTGGTCAGATTTGTTTTATAAAATTAATTTATATAAATTTCAACATTACTATATATAATTATTCTTACCTGGTCCTGTGTTGATAACAACGTAAACAGAGTTTCCAGTGCTGCTCTTCGAACTGATGATATAGTATGATGCAAAAAAGGCCAGACACGAGGAACTAAAACTGTGAGTGACTGTTGAATACTAATAAAAATGATAAAAGTTAATCTCATTCATTCTCAGTTGAAACCTCACTGATATATTATCTACTTTTTCCAGGTGAACTGAGTGCCTTTTTGGATAGACTCTAAAAAGATAATATAATTTTCATGTAGATACTTAAGTCTCACTCAAAACTATTACATCAGCGCCAGAGCAAATGAACATAACGATTAGAAATATTGATATTAGTTTTTTCTATAGAACCAATGCCATGAATTACCTTTATCAGATTACAAGTTTCCAATATAACTGCCAAAATTCTTGATCTTTTCTTATTCAAGAAAATGGACATGTATCTTAGCTGGTGGCTAACCTACAGAAAAATCAGGGTTGCTAATCCTTACTTTCCTTGCCATGGCTAACTCCATAGGGTTATCAACAGATGCATAAAATTTACAGATCTCCTTTTAGGGCCATCTCTGCCACATGTCAAATGAGCATGAGATGGGGCGTTGCTGACTTTGAAATTTGTTATACTGATATAGCCTTTTCAGTTTAGAAAACTCAATTATCTTCATTCTCACAGATTATATTTTTAAATGGGGAAGCAAGCAAAGCTGTAGCCACACTAACAACATGGACTGTAAGAGTCCTGTCACATCCATGAGTCATAAAAGTTACCTGGAACTAGGTCATGATTTATAAGTAGCTTCTGAAATACAAACCTCTATTAAAAAATAAAAACATGAGTGAAAAATAATAACACCAGTGTAACTATCTGTTCTTTTATGGTTCCTCTCAAGTCTACCTTTTATCATTTTTGTTTTCATTACTTTCAGCTTTGTATAAAAACCGCTTCTTACATTTATTTATACATTTAGTATATTTACTTATAAAATAATTTAAACATAAACATACAGACATAAAACAGACTTAAACTACGTAAAAGCAATATAATATAAGGTCTTGTTAATAGTCTAATTGTTCATGCTCCAAATGACATAAGCGGGACGGTATCTACCAAATATCACAACATATGAAGCAAATTTTCTAATATGGCAATCTTGAAGGAAAAAAAAAATCAAACACTACATTATTCACATTGAATTAACAGATTTTTTGTTACAGTCTTTCATTTTCTTACATTATCTAGCTTTTCTGATGCTATGCACTTGATTTTTTTTTTTTTTTTAAATACTAAGTCCTTTAGGACAGTGTCAATAAACTAAGACCCACAGTCATATATGATCCATCCATTTTTTAAGAGAAAGTAAGAACACAGGCACGTTCATTCCTTTATTGTTGATGGCTGCTTTTGCACTACAATGGCAAAGTTAAGAAGTTTCAACAGAAATTTTATGGCCCACAGAGCCTGAAATACCATTATCTGGGCCCTCACAGATAAAAGATCCAAACCCTGATCTGGGATAATTAAAAACTCTTGCATTTTGTAGCTTTAGAAGGACTTTTATCACATATATTATTTAATCCCTACTAGTTTATTGCTCATGAAAGTATCTGAAAATTAGGAAACTCCATATATGTATTATCATTTCAATTTTATCTTAATTTGCCTTTATAGGCACTTACTTTACAGGCACAAATTGCTATTCCAACTTGTGAATTGTAAATTTAACTTTGTAGTACTACCAGTAGATTGGTATTATTTGAAACATTCGCTACATGTTTTTCATACAACTTTGATTTTCATTAGAAACAGAGTCACTCACAGAGCCGGTCATTTATAATCATATGAACATTCACTGAACAACTTCACTAGGCTAAGGACAGTAATTTTCTTATGTGATTTTTTTTTTTAAGTTGCATAAAAATTTTTCCCTCTGTGACTCCAAGGGTACTAGTAATAGAAACAGTAATATTCAGGAGTCAGTCTGAAGAGTAAGGAACATGTTGATTAGCTGAGCTTCATTTCAAATGTCAGGATAGGAAATAGGTGACACTTCAAATTTTTGGTGCATGTTCTTGCTTCACACAACCTTTGCCTTTGGACATGATATTTCATTATTGTATATTCTCTTCCTGATGTGCAATTGTTGAAATCAAGAGCAAGAGTTGAAATGAATATTACAAAGAAAAAGTTCACAGAACTTTTTGGAAATTTTGGAAAATGTATGGGTTCAGTGATAATTCCATGAGTGTATGTTCAGTGATAATTCCAACTAAATGTCAACAAAGTTAAAATTCTATAAGCAAAGCTAAAATATAAGGATTACATTTCTAAAATTACAAGACGAAGAATTATATAAATGAATTAACACATGCCCTTTCTAATTCCTTCCCCAAATGTACCACCAGAGAATAAAGAAAAAAAGTTCTCTTAAAAATTTACAGTTCTCAAAGGTAACAGATTCTATTATTGGGTTTAACTATCTGGAAATGTATGTAAACATGTTTTATTTATTCCACTAAAAAGAAATAATTACCTGCATTGTTGGACCTGAGGATAAGTTAACAAAGATGAAAGAAGAGTCATAATACTATTTGTTGAAGCGGTCAGATCATCTAGTTCCAGAAGAGCATCCCATAATGTATTTATAATGAATGGTACCTATAAAATCAGTTATCAGGAAAAGTTATTAATTTCATGCAAAATACCCTTAAGCTATAACATATACAATTCCAGTGATTCTGGATAATGCTGGTTTTGAGCAAAATTAAAGAGTCATTTCTTGTCTTTAACGACTTCTTTTTAAAGCCATTCAAGTCTACTTCAGCATTTTCCTTCCTAACCAGGCTCATAATGGGTAGAATTCAGGAAATGAGTCGATATACTATTTTATGTAAAAAACGAAACTGAAAACAATTAAGTATGAACACACAAGTCATGACCCTCTGTGTAATTTTAATACATTTAACATGGTACTAATTATCACCCAAAAGGACAAACTTAGTTTTTAAATTTGAAAAACAATGCTTGCTGCACCATCAAATGTGTTCTAGTTTTAATAACGCAAAGGAAAATCAGACAGAATTTAAGAGGAACTTCAAAAAAATGAGACTAAATTAAAAACTAAAAGTCAAATACCAAAATCATTCACATGTTTAAAAACCAGGAGTAAAATAAAAAGAAATGGCTGCTTTTTTCTCAAAGATGTTCCCTATACATTCTGTACATGAAGGGGTTGTAGATTAATAGAAATTCATTCTTTTCAAGGACACTATATAATTGAGATCACATAATTCAGAGAGGAGTCAAAAGGAAAATGAAGAAAGAAGAGAAAAATGTACTCAATGTTTTTCCTAAATTTCTACATCTAAAATGTAAACAAGCTCTGTAGGAAGAAAATGCAAAAGGATTTAATTTACCTTGTGCGTTTGAAGATACACAAGGCTTTCTACCACAGGTACTAAAGATGCTGCAGCAACAGCTCTGACATCATCATCAAGGTCCTGGAGTCCTTCAATTATTCTAGTTAAGACTTTAGGCAATAAAGTATTAATTACATCCTGTAAAAATATCAAAATATATTTATTTTCTGTAGTACAATCATTGTGCTTAGGTGTTTTAAAATTAATTCGCCATATAAAAGCATAAAATCCAGTATTAAGAGATTCACAAACAGAAGAGAAAAATATCCATAGATGTCTATGTAGTTAATCCCATTTGAAAAAGACTACAACAGGCCTCCCTGGTGGCGCAGCGGTTAAGCACTGCACTGTGGAGCGGTTGGCAGCAGCAACGCAAGTTCGACGTCTGGCCCAGGGAGATTCCCACATGGCACGGCAGACCTCTCCTGCCTTGCCCGCTGCTCCCCTCAGCAGTGTATTTCTGTCTATCTGCCTGTACTGTTTCCCACTCTGCCTGGTGAACCCTCTTGCCAACCCATGCCTCTAACTGTACCCCAGCTTGTATGCATAAATAAATAAATCTTTAAAAAAGAAAAAAAAAGAAAAAGACTACAACAGTATTAAGTACTTCATTATTCATGCAATTTAAAACATCAGAACATGAGGTAAGACTACCAATTCCCTGTGCTAACACACATACAAACATACCCTATGCTAGAAAATTAACTTCTTCTCATTCAATACAACTGACAACAAAGGGGGTATGATAAGGGGCCTCCTTGGTGGCCTAAGGGTTAAGTCTCAGCCTTATCACCACTACAGCCCGAGTTCGATCCCTGGCCTGGGAGCTTCCCACATGGCGCAGCAGACCTCTCCTGTCTCGCCCGCTGTTCCCCTCAGCAGTGTACTTCAGAAGGTCCACCTGTTCTGCTCCCCACTCTGTCTCTGGTGAATTCTCTCACCCACCACCCCCCCGACACCTCTGGTCTACACACCAGTTCTTCTACACACACAAAACAAAAACAAAGTGGATATGATAGATTATCCAATCAACTCTTTAATTTTCCCAATAAAATCAGTCTCTAGAAGCTACTCCTAGATCTTAGACTAGGAATCTTATTAAGAATTGGTCTTGTATGAAGTAGGAATAATTTTCCAAATCTAGCTTACCCTCTTTTTGATTTGTACTCAAATTCTTACTAGCATCACCTATCTCTATCATACTACCTCAATATGACAAATCTTGAAGTACTGTCTTATCTGCTACAAGAAGAATCTAGGGTCACTTCATACAATTAATGAAGATAAACTAAAAGGGAAAAGACTTTCCTATATGCTTCAAAAGCTGATGTTTACCTGACGAACTGCCAAAGCATATTTTATTCCCAGTAGACCACCATGTCTAACTTCCCATTGTTCTTGTGTAAGTAATTTAAGCAAAACATCCACAGTCTTATGAACTCCTGTTTCACTCATGTGCTTTAACACCACACCTAATGTTTGAGCACATGTTTCACGAACTGGTGCCACAACCTAGAAATAAGTAAAGAAGAAAATTCCTAATTACAAAAAGTTCACTTTGTAGAATTTGAAATATGATAAGGCTATGACTCTTAGGTGATACTTACTTCATCAGAAACAAAGTCTCCAAATCTGTCTAATGCAAAAACACAAAGGAGTCTAATAACCAAGTCTTCCAACCACTCTTGATGCTGCTGAATCATCTGTTAAAAGAGATGTTTTTAAAATAACATAGATCACACTCTGTACTTGGGGTTAGGGAAACATAAAGGTCCAAATTCAAAAATAAAATATAAGGACAGACTCTTTTTGTTGTAAGAATAAAAACCAAAATGCAGACCAGCCTAATTTCTACTTTCAAATTAACCACATCCTCTTTGATGATTAACTAGATTCAAATATATCAAAATCTCTAAAATTCATGAATTCTATTTTATTATTTGTTCTCCAAGAGCAATTAATACTTATGGTTGCTAATATCAATTATAACTATCATATACCTATTATGTATCCTATCCCTAGTGTCTTCATGTTACACCAATCATATTGGTCACTGACTTCTGAACTATCTTCTTATTCATCTCACTCTACTTTCCAATCTATTATTTCCTTCTCAAATACTCTTGCTTATGCTGTGTTACTTCCCTGACTTGGCAAAAGAGGCAGGCTACTGAAACTTAATGATAATTGCTGCTTTACTACACTTACCTCTTCTAATGTGCTGTCTCCCATTTTACCACCACTTTTCCCATGTGCTTTCAGGATTTCCCTAAGCCCAGTGCCTGCACCATGTCGAACCTACAAAGAACCGAAGAACCAAGAAGCAATGTTAAGAGGTTAAATGCTTGAGAATCTAAGCTTTGCTTCAGTATGAAAAAGTGATATTAAATATTTAAGAAATTAAACTAAGTGGCACTTGTAAGAGGTGTTTTTATTCTACTATCCAAGAAGCCTTATATAAGTTAATTTCACAGTTTTGGTCATTTAGAATTTTTTTTAACGTCAAGCTAAGAAAATAGCTATTTTAAACTCTTTTGAGATACCAATCTTTTTGGTTGTCCCTTCTTTACCCTTTGCCTGTATTGAGCATTATCGGCAGCAAAGTGAAGGGAAGGAAGTATCATATATTGTTCTTTACAGCCCCAACCCTAATATCTACAAAATAGATAAAAACAGAAAGAAAGAGAAAAATATCAAATGGTTTCACTTACAACAGGACTACAGGGAAACCAAATAGGGGAGAGACACTCAGCGGGGGAAGGGGAGGATAAGGCCACAAAATGGAGTAGAAAGTAGAAAAGGACACAAGGGACCACGGAGATGGGTCACGGGTGAATTGGTGGTGGGTTACCCAAGGGGAATACAAAATGTAAAAGATATAACTAACAATAAAAAATACATATATTAAAAAAAAAGATAAAAACAGCATGGTACAGGAACAAAAACAGACACATGGACCAATGGAACAGAATTGAGTCTAGAAAGAAACCCACACACAAACATAGTTAATTTATGACCAAGGAACCAAGAGCACTGTTATAGGAAAAAGAAAATCTCTTCAACAAATGATGTTGGGAAAACCAAATAGTCACTTGCAAAACAGTAAAACTAGACTACTACTTCATGTCAAGCGCAACAATTAATTCAAAATGGATTAAAGACTTGGCAATAAGATATTTAACCATAAAATACATAAAAGAAAACAGAGGCATTATACACCAAGATGTCTGCCTTAGAGATGTACTTGCGACCTTGATTCCAACAGCAAGGGAAACAAAAACAAAAATAAACAAATGAAACTGTATTAAACTAAAAAGTTTCTGCAGTTAAAGAAACTATCATTTAAATCAACAGACATCTTACTAAATGGGAGAAAATATCTGCACACCATACATCCAACAAGAGGTTAATGTCCAAGATATATCTATATATCTGTAGGGGCCTATAGGGGCCTCCCTAGAGGAGCAACGGGTTAAGGCGCAGCACTATGAAGCTATCCAGAGCCACTGCAGCACGAGTTCGATACCAGGCCAAGGAGCTTCCCACATGGAGCAGCAGACCTCTCCTGCCTTGCCTGCTGCTCCCCTCAGCAGTGTATTTCAGTCGATCCGCCTGTTCTGCTCCCCACCCTGTTTTTGGTGAATCTTCTCACCCTCCCACACCTCTGGCCTACACCCCAGCTTGTATGCATAAATAAATAAATCTTTTTTAAAAAAAGAATCTATACAAGTCAACAGAAAAACAAATAACCCAATTAAAAAATAGGAAATCTGAATAGATACTTCTCCAAAGAAAATGTACAGACGATCAACAGACACATGAAAAAATGCTCTCTCATCACTTATTAGCAGGGAAATGCAAACCACAATGAGATACCACCTCACCCCTGTCAGAATGGCCCAAATTAAAAATTTTAGAAACAGTAAGTGTTGATGAGGGTGTGGAGTAAAAGGAACCCATGTACACTGTTGGTGGGATGTAAATTGGTGCATCCTCATGGAAAACAGTAGAAAGGGGCCTTAAAACATTAAAAAATAAACTGTGACCCAGCACTTCCACTTCTAGGGATCTATCCAAATAACATAAAAACAGTAATTTGAAAAGAGATATACACCCCTGTGGTCACTGTAGCACTATTTATAATAACCATGGAAACAACCTAAGTGCCCATCAACTGATAACTGGATAAAGATGATGTGGTATAAAATACATACAAAATGGAATACTACTCAGCTATTTAAAAAGGAGGGGTGAAGGCAATGAGAGCTTGCCATATGCAACAACATCAACGGAACTGGAGGAGTAAGTCAGAAAGAGAAAAATACTGGATGATTTCAATATAAAGAATATATTGGAATATAAAGAAACAAAATAAAGGAACAGATAAAGTCAGAACAAATCCTTGGAAGAATACAAGTATGGCAGAACTGAAATTACCAGAGTGGGGGGTATGGGTAGAAACAAAGAGTAGAGTGAGTTCAGTGGACTGTGGTACAGGGTTATTGGTACTATTGGGTGTGATGTGGTAACGTGCATTTGCAAAAGTGTGAATCTGTACATCTAAAACTTATAGTGTTGTTTTTTTTTAAAGATTTATTTATTTATGCATACAAGCTGGGGTACAGGCCAGAGGCGTAGGGTGGCGAGAGGATTCACCAGAGACAGAGTGGGGAGCAGAACAGGCAGATCGACGGAAATACACTGCTGAGGGGAGCAGCAGGTGAGGCAGGAGAGGTCTGCCATGCCATGTGGGAATCTCCCCAGCCGGGCATCAAACTTGTGCCGCCGCTGCCAACAGCTCCATAGCGCAGCGCTTAACCGCTTTGCCACCAGGGAGGCCCTAAAACATATAGTGTTGTAAACCAATGTTATCTCAATAAAAAGAAAAAAGGCATCAAAACTAAGTTCAAAGTTACTAGTGTTAAGAGTTAAAGGAAGACCAACTCAAAATATCTCATGATTAAAATTTCATGGTAGCCTTGTAGTCTTCCGCACTGCCATTTAAAGGGAGGAACTAGGCGACTGACACTTCTTCAAGACCCCACTTGAGTTGAGACTTGAATAGTTTTAAATAGAAGTGTATTCAGGAGCAGAAAGGATGCTAAAAGACATTCCAAAGCAGTATTTTTAAAAATTACCCCCAAGGCAAGTAGAATGGAACAAAATGCTTTTGAGACCACCAACCCTCAACTTCACAATCAAAAAGGCTTCACTATCATCTCATTCACATATTGGCATCTGTTCAAGATCTCCTGTGAAGAAGTATTTCTGAGGTTAAGAAGCTGGTTTGAAAACTATTGCTCTTAGTCAAAACTATAAACTTCCATAGGAAAGTTTTACTCTCCGGGAAAGATATGTAAAACTTTATATTATAGGTGAAAGAATGAAAAGAAATTAACAATTCAATAAAGAAATAAGACAAAAGATATGAAAGGTAATAATCAGTCTTCAAGTTTTCTACTTAGGAGGTAAATGATATTAAGTACTATAAGTGGTCCTAAGAGGGACATAGGGAAGAATAGGAACCGCGATAAAATAAATTATGTATGGCATGATACCCTCATTAGCAAAGAAAACCGAGCTGAGAGAAACTGTAATGAAGAAATCTTACCTCCCAGGAGGGATTAAAAAGGTCATTGCAAAGCTCTTCACAAAAGCTTTCTAAAGGCCATTCATTTGTCTGAACAAAAAAAAAAAAAAAGAGAGAGAATTACTTCTAATTCAAAAGGCGTATTTTATGCTAATAATTTAATAAAGTATATTCATTTTCAGGTCCAGTAATATTAGACAGGCTTTAAAATTTTTAATTAACAATTTTACTAATGAAATCAATATAAGATTTTAAATAAAATTTCTCTCTGTTGCAGATTAATTATGCCGACATATTAGTATGAAAAAGTAACAATTTCAAAGAACACTTTAGGACAATTCAGTAATACCTCTTCAATTAAGGAGGAACTGTCTGGAATATTATCAATCAAGACTTTGGAATCATTTGCAGACTGGTTAATAACAACGTTTGCTATTTTTCGCCTCTTTTCTTCTGGTTCCCCATCAGTACTATCATTGCTAAAAAATAAACATCGCCAGTTAGAAAAGAGAGTAAAGGTTAAGTAATGAATGTAAGAGAATCCATAATTAGAACAAATATTAAGCAAAAATATGCATTACTCCGCTTATTGATGAATATAAAATAGGTCAATGAATTCTTGCTTTCAAATTGAATCTCAAATTTACAAGTTTTTTTGTGTTTCCTTGGTGGCACAGGGGTTAAGTCTCAGCGCTATCAAGCTATCAATAGCCACTGTGGCATGAGTTCAATCCCCGGTCAGGGAGCTAACCCACTTGGAGTAGTAGATCTCTCCTGTCTCACCTGCTGCTCTCCTCGGCAGTGTATTTCAACAGATCTGCCTATTCTGCTCCCCACTCTGTCTCCAGTGAATCCTCTCACCACCACCCCAACCTCTGGCTTACACCCCAATTCTTGTGTGCAGAAATAAATAAATCTTTTTAAAAAATTTAATAAGTCTTCTTATCTTCCTCTCTTACTTCTAAAAGAAGGAAGATGCTTTCTTTTCTTACTTTAAACTCCCTTGGTATAACAACCTGAATCTGGCCCAGCCTAACATTTTTAGGTTGTTGTACCCTGAAGAAAGTGAATTTACTGAGTAATACAGTATAATTTTATCACTGCTTTAAAAATACAGAAACAACTGACCAATAAAAAGGTGCCCAAAAAATATGAGGAAACTCTTATGACTAAAAATATCAAATCTAGTCTAACAATATACTACAAAGGAAAAGGTAAGTTTAACTTTTAGTATTTAACAGAAAGAAATAACTAGCACTGTTAAGGTAAGTTCAGCATTATTTTCCATAACACCCACCTTAATAATAACAACTTTTTTTCTATAAGGTGCTAAAAGAAATCTGAGCCTCTTTACTCTCCAACATACTTACTGTATTTAGTCACCATACTGTCCTTGAACTTATTAGGCATGTTTCCACTTCTAGGCATTTATTCTTGCTATTCCCTCTATTTTGAATATCTTTTCCAGCAATTCTGAAAGCTAGTATCCTCGCTTCTTTTAGATATTTACTCAAAAAATTCATCTCTGTGAATCCCTTGCAAATCTTATCTAAAATTCCAAACTCCACAAAACATTTCACATTTTCCTTCCTTGCATTATTTTTTTCTTCCTTATCCCTTTATCATATATAATATAAATATTATACATTTACTGATTTATCTTGCTCCTCATATATCTTTCCATAATATAAATTCTACAATGACAGAAATTCTTACCTATTTTATTCACTATTTTATCCTGAGGACCTATCTGGCACACAGATGGTGGTCAACAAATATTTGTGGAATGAATCATGAACTCTTTAAAAAATAAGGTCTATTATTTCCAAACTCAAATCTTCGGGTAAAGTGCTTATAAGACTAAAATCAGTAGAAATACTGTACTAATCAATACTAACATGAGGTTACTCTATGATCCTAACAAGTTACTAGTTAACAAATCCTTTTGTTAATAAGTTCAACAAAGATTTCATACTTAAAAAACAGGGGACTGGGCCTTCCCTGGTGGCGCAGCGGTTGAGCACTGTGCTGTGGAGCTGTCCGCAGCGCGTGATATGAGTTTGACGCCCAGCTGGGGAGAATCCACGTGGTGCAGCAGACCTCTCCTGCCTCGCCCGCTGTTCCCCTCAGCATTGTATTTCTGATCTGCCTGTTCTGCTCCCCACTCTATCTCTGGTGAACCCTCTCGCTGCCCCACGCCTCTGGCCTGTACGCCAGCTTGTATGTATAAATAAATCTTTAAAAGAAAAAAAAAAAACAGGGGCCTCCCTGGTGGCACAACAGGTTAAATCTCAGCACTATAAAGCTATTGCCAGCCACTATAGCACGAGTTCGATCCCTGGCCAGGGAGCTTCCCACATGGCACAGCAGACCTCTCCTGCCTCACCCGCTGCTTCCCTCAGCAGTGTACTTCATTAGATCCGCCTGTTCTGCTCCCCACTCTGTCTCTGGTGAATCCTCTCACCACCCCACACCTCTGACCCACACCCCAGTTCCTGTAAGCATAAATAAATCTTTAAAAACAAACCAAAAAAACAACCCAACAACTTAATCACACATAAAAATGTATGCCAAGCAGATATTTATTATTTATATCCCTTTGTACCTAACTTTTTTTTTTAAAGATTTAATTATTTATACAAACAAGCTGGGGTACAGACCAGAGGTGTGGGGCGGCGAGAGGGTTCACCAGAGACAGAGCGGGGAGCAGAACAGGCAGATCAGAAATACACTGCTGAGGGGAGCAGCGGGTGAGGCAGGAGAGGTCTGCCGCACCATGTGGGATTCTCCCGGGCCAGGCGTCGAACTCACATCACCGCTGCCAACAGCTCCAGAGCGCAGCGCTCAACCGCTGCGCCACCAGGGAGGCCCTGTACCTAACTTTTAAATGAACACATTTTTAACTTTATATGCAAGAATAAAAATTGTCTTTTATAATAAAACCTTATTTTCACAGGCTCTTACACATTTGTTAATTGATCTTTCACTCTTTTAAGATTTATTTATTTATACATACAAGCTGGGGTGTAGGCCAGAGGTGTGGGGGAGTGAGAGGATTCACCAGAGACAGAGCAGGGAGCAGAACAGGCAGATCAACTGAAATACACTGCTGAAGGGAGCAGCAGGCAAGACATGCTGCGCCACGTGGGAAGCTCCCTGGCCGTGGATTGAACTCATGCTGCAGTGGTTATGGATAGCTTCATAGTGCTGCGATTTAACCCATTACGCCACCAGGGAGGTACTTCTTGAACATCACTGAAATGTGTTCAATTTAACAGAACTGAATGGGACCCAAGAATCTGAATTTTAGTAAGTCCCTCAAAATGTTCTTAGAGGGGATATGTGAATCATTCTCAGGGATGCTATTCCATGTCATACAAAAATATCACTTTCATCAACATGTTGGGAAAGTGAGGACAGTGATTTTATCCACAGAATTCTTTCTTGTAACAGAATTTGGTAACCACGACTAGATTATTACCTGTTATTTGGCTTACCCTCCAGCCTAGGGAACAGATGATGTGATACTGTGACAGTTTTTATTGCATTAAGGCAACATTCTTAACTTGTGGCTTAGAACATCTCTGATTTCATTCTCTGCTACTTTCACTTCTGTCTACTTATCCTAGATATACTGCTCTTCCTGTTTCTAGAAAATCCACTGATTAAGGCACTTACACCTATTCCCTCTGCCTGGAACATGCTCCCCGCTTTGAAGATATTCAGCCCTCATTCAGAGCCCATAATAATTAGTAAGAACAATAAATCTTACATATGTGGATTTTCTGGGAAAATTGCCCTAGTCCCTAGCAATAGTAAATATCACCTGACAACTGAGCAAGGCAATCCAAATGGTACTCCACAGAGAAACACAATTCACAAAATACTTGTAGAACTCAAACAAACACAGATCTATGCATTAAGGTTTTAAATAAATAAGCAGAAAAAGACTACTACCTCTTTTCATTAGTTTCCACTGCATCCCTGGATCTCTGTTTCGCAAATAACTTGGCCATTCTTTTAGCTTTGTTTTTCTGTCTATTGCTCATTCCAGCTCGAAATTCTGAATCAATCAATTCAGCAGCTTGGAGAGTCTAAAGTATAAAAGAATAGAGTTCGAACTTTGAAGTTAAGATAAATACCCATTCTCAGTCTCAGGCTAAGTCGATAAATTTCACTGTTATATACAGATTGATTCAGATAGATCACATTCTTTTTTGACAGCTTCATGCCACTCTGTTGTATGGTTGTTCCATCACTTCACTGGCTTCTTCCTTCTTTCCTATTTTTCCCATTCCCAACAAATGTTCATGTGTTTAACCTTTTTTGTCATGGAGGTAATGAAATGCATGATCCTAACCTACAAAGAGGGCTCTGAAGAGGTAAGACTTCATCTCTTCACCTAATACCAGACAAAAGTTATAATAAACAATGTCAATTTAAGAAACTGATGACATTAGGTGAAAAAAATAAATATAACCATAAATGGTTGGTGTCCAGCATCCTACAGTCAACTTAGCCCATATGCTCCTGTCATCTTCATAACCCATTGCCTACTGTTTTTGTTTTCTTTTTCATACATAGGAGACATTATAAAGGCTGTGAGAAAGATATGCTTTGAGTCCAAGCCTGAAATCCCTTTTTCCTTTAAGTGATCAAAATTCAACTGAAATTTACACCTTCACAGCTAATTATATTTCTACAGAGTCAGTAGGGTGACCTCCTACAGTCTTGATCCAGGAATCAATACAATGCAATAAAGCAGAGGTGAGCGAATGGCAACTTTTCCCAAAGGTTTATGACATTTAAGGCCAAACAAACTTGGATCTTGCAAACTTCAAACTGGCCTATGTCCATTCCATACCCAACTATTCTATCTATATCCTATTTTCTCTAATACACCTGCCTATCCATTTTCTTACCCATGCCCAGTTATCACACTGTGACCATATTACTATATTTTTTGGTATTCTTTATTTCATTGTGATTTCTTCCTATCTGTATCTTATACTTCTCTCTATATTCCTTTTCTTTCCATTTCTTCTTGGTTTTATTTTATATCTCTCTAGCCTCCTGTCCTTTGTCCCTTCTGGTTCTATTTCTTTTGTTGTCTATAAAATTTATTCATCATCATACTCTCTGCAGCCATAAAAACAATTTAACAAATTCTAAACATTTAAAGGGTAACTAATATGAAGGCAAATAGAACCATTTTCCACTTAACAAAGGGAAAGGCTAAGAGAAAAAGACAAGGGTTTAACGACTGCAACATAGGAATTCTTAATGGAGCCATTGGTACCCTAAAAGGATATTATGAGGATAAGAGGGAAGAGTGCTGAACCCTTGGAAAGACATTATTTCACCCATATGTGCATTTTTCTGTGAGAGCCACAGCTTTTTCTAGAGCTTAAAAAAGTCTGGGAAACAAACAAACAAACAACAAAAAAAAAAGGCAGCATACAGGCATCCATAAAGAACTGGAAGAATAAGAGAAAAGGGAGGAAAAATGAGACAAAATTACGGTTTAGTCATACAATAAAACAGCAGGAAATTGTTCAAAAAGAATGATCTGTATAATCTGATATGAAGTTGATATGACGCGATAAAAGGTAAAAAGAGCTTAAAAGAACACACAAACACGTGTATATACAGAGAATATATCATAAGGGATGAACAAGTAATTTAAAAAGGGTTACCTGTGGGGCAAAGGACCATGGGTGTTCAATTATTGGAAAGAAACGTCTTTTACTTCATACTGTATACACTTTTGCATTGTTTGAAAGTTTTCTATTTAGTATGCTTGTTACTTTCTCAAAAATGAATTATAGCTCTAAAGATTTTTAGTATTAACATATCTGTGATAGCCTTTACTATCTCTCACTCTCTCAAACATTTCCTTTTTTTTCTTTTCTTTTTCTTGGTGCCTTCATGAAAGGACAAAGGAAACATCAATTGGTGCGATTAGGACATCTTTAACAGTTTGGTATCTATGAGGCTGTTGAACATCTGTCTTTTTAGAATCTGTCACCAAAAATCCAATTTATAAAGACACTAAATTATGGTGGTACTAAGCATCAGTGAATTAAGGACAGCATTTTTTATAAATGCAACTGCAAAGCAAAAATAAAGCAAACCCCCTTGTATTATTACTTGTAATGGAATAAAGGTTTTACCTACAGGTTGTTTGTTAACAAGGGCTGCTGAAGTTGGGGTATAATCCAGATCTTCATCATTAAAGAGTTCTTCAGTACTCATTCCAATGGCTTCTCCCATATTAAGACCAAGCTTCTTCTGTAATAATTTTCGTTGGCGTGCTATCCTCTCTTTAGGATCCACTTCTCCTTTAAACAGAAAAGAAATACAATTCCTTGAAATCTGTTAAGAATTCTTATAACACATGATTATAATTTTAAAGACTTTTTAATGTTAAAAAAATTATTCCTCCTAACAATAAAACTAACAGCATTCACAATCTAAACATGCCATAAACTCCTAATATCTAATCATTACTGGAAAACAGTGTTCTAGCTAACACTCTAGGAAATTTCATTGTGACTCCCCTTTGTTCTACTGTCAATTATCAAGTGCATATACAAATCCTTCCTATTGAAATAAACCAATCATTTTATACAGCAACACCTTATACATTCTCTGAAAGATCTGCCCAGGCTTTTAAAAAAAAATCTGAATTTCATTTGACAGTAAAAAATCTCAAAAATTCATACTTATCCCAGGGATGGCCTTTATGTATTCTGAGATGACAGAACTCTCCTAGCCCAAATAACAAAGATAAAGGCATGTAAGTAGACAGATTTTTTTCATTTCCCAAATAAAATCCTCAATACTTCAGTGGAGAACAGAACAAAGGTATTATTTTTAAAGTAAGATTTTTAACTTAAAATAGCTCAGTAGCAAGAGAGAGTATTTTTAATAATGACTAAATTTTCATTGCTCTAACCCTCTACAGAAAGAAAACTCTAGCCGAAAGATCAGAAACCACTACCTGAAAGTACTGGAAAGAGAACAAAACTGGGCATATAGTTAGGGGAGCTGTCACTACCTTGAAGAAGAGCAAGGCACTGGGTGACTTTCCCATTTTTGCAACTTTTTGTCTGCGTGTGAACCCAGTCCAAGCTATGTGAGCACCTAAAATTTAGATTAAAAGACCCACAATCTTTCTGGTTTGAAGAACTAGAGAAAACAGAATCAGAGGTCACTAGAGCCACTAGAATGTGGAGAAGAAAAAAAATCAGAAGGTAGTCAGACAGAATACACAAATTCTACATAAACTCAAAGCTCTGACTGACCTCTGTGCATGCACAAGGTAGACTCTACACAGTCCAGCTAAAGCTGAAAACTGAGGTTTGAGTCCATCACAAAGGAAACAGTTTGAAATTTTAGTTTTGCCAAATTAAATACCTGCTAAAACAAAAAACCCCAAAACACTCTCTCAAGGAATATATAAGAATATAGCCTACATAGTATAACATTTATAAAGTGAGGAATACAAACTAAAGTTAACTGACAAGGAATTATAAATGTAAGCCATTCTCAAAATAAAAGATAATTACTGAAGACAATCAACTGATACTTAGATAACCTCTGAGATTAGAATATTTTTGAAGTAGGTAATATAACAAAGCTCAGTGTAAACGAAGAGACTGTCACAATGATGAAATGATAGGGTACCTCAATTGAGAAACAGTAATTATAAAAAAGAAGCAACAAAAAGCATTCATTTGGGAAGGTTAAACTACCTGATGTGCAAATAGGACAATAAAGTTACTTGTTTTTTCTTTAACATACATCTGGAACTAAAGAACACAATACCTGAACTTTAAAAATCACTGATTGAGTTTAACAGCTGAATAGAGATAATAGAACAAATTGTAAATGAACTTAAAGCAATATAAAGTACCCAATATAAAGAACAGGGTAGGGATTAAAAAAAAAAGATTTAAAGAAACAAATACCTAAAATATGAAATCAAGTAAGCAATACTATTTACAATAGCATCAAAAGCAAAACTTATACCATGTTGTAAAAATCAAATAAATTGAGAAATACTCCATGTTCATGGATCATAACACTTAATATTGTTATGACAGTAAATACTTTCCAAATTGATACACAGATTCAGCACAATTCCTATCAAAACATTAGCTGGCTCTTTTTTTGGCAGACATTGATAAACTGATCCCAAAATTCATAGGGAAATGCAAGAGATCGAGAATACCCAAAACAAAACTGATAAAGAAACAAGTTGAAGGCTCATACTTCTTGATTTCAAAATTCACTACTAAACAACAGTACTAAGACAATGAGGCACTGGCATAAAGAGACACAATAATGGAAACAGTTCAAAAGTAAAACTAGGAGTCTGTGGTCAACTGGTTTTGAACAGGGGTGCTAAGGCAATTCAGCGGAAAGAAGTTTTTTCTACAAATGGTTTGAGACAACATGACAGCCACGTGCAAAAGAATGAAGTTGGAACCTTAACCTCACAACATTAAAAAAATTAACTTAAACTAGATCAAAATACCCAATAGTAAGAGCTAAAGCTACAAAATGCTTAGAAGAAAACACAGGGATAAATGACTTGAGATTTGGCAACAGTTTCTTTTATACAACATCAAAAGCCTGAGAAACTAAAGAAAAAGATAAGTTTGACTTCATCAAAATCGCAACTTTTGCACCTCTCTGATGGCACAACGGGTTAAGTCGCAGCACTATGAAGCTATCCAGAGCCACTGCAGAACAAGTTCGACCCCCGGCCAGGGAAGCTTCCCACATGGGACAGCAGACCTCTCCTGTCTCGCCTACTGTTCCCCTCAGCGTTGTACTTAAGTCAATCTGCCTATTCTGCTCCCCACTCTGGTGAATCTTCTCAACCCCCCACCCCCAGCCCCACCCCCAACACACCTCTGGCCTACACCCTAGCTTGTATGCATAAATAAATAAATCTTTAAAAAAAATGACTGAGACAGTCAATTTTATGTTATCTCTATTTTACCACAATTAAGAAACTGAAATCCTGTGGTCCTCCCTGGTGGCATAGTGGTTAAGCACTGCGCTGTGGCGCTGTCGGCAGTGGCGAGGCAAGTTCGATGCCCAGCTGGGAAGATTCCCACATGGCGCGGCAGACCTCTCCTGCTCCCCTCAGCAGTGTATTTCCATCGATCTGCCTGTTCTGCTCCCCACTCTGTCTCTGGTGAACCCTCTCGCCGCCCCCTGCCTCTGGCCTATACCCCAGCTTGTATGCATAAATAAATAAATCTTTTTAAAAAATTAAAAAAAATAAAAATAAATAAAAGCCTAAAACTTAAAAAAAACCTGAAATCCTGTAACAGCAATAAAAACTACTTAGAGAAAATAAAAACTACTAATACAAACACACACTATACTGTATGGGCAAACCTTGGAAATATGTTAAGTAAACAAAACTAGTAACAAAAAACCACACGTTGTATGATTTCATTTATATGAAATGTCTGGATTAGGCAAATCTACAGCCACAGAAAGTGTTGCTTCATGTTTGGCAGTAGAAAAGGAGGAGGTGAGGGATAGAAAACTGATAGCTACAGAATACAAAGTTTTCTTATGAAATGTTCCAATATATACTGCACATAAATGTGACAAAAAAAACACCAACACTGAATTGTATACCTTAAAATGGTATGTAAATTAACTCAATAAGGTTGTTCTTTAAAAATTTTAAAGGCTGCTGTAACCAAAGAGAGAAATACTAGACACCCAAAAAGTGAAGACTCTTGAATCTCAAGCTCAGTATACTTACATAGTTTAAGTGTGGCCCTCTCATTCCAAAAATAAGTTCTGTTGGGGAAAATAACCTACACAACTGAAAAAGAAACTGACCAGTATCTGTAAAGTATGTGTCATTCAGATATATGCAAAGACTAACACAGAGGCACAGACATTTAAAGAAAACCTAATTATAGGGTTTTAAATGAGCACAGCATAATGTGATTTATCAGCATTAAAAACTGAGTTATCCAAAAATTGGAGTTCCCAATTCTGGTTACATATTAGTCACCTGTAGAGTATTTTTTTTTTTTTAAATAAAACTTCCTAGAGCTCTTCACAGCTCTATTAAGTCAGAATCTCAAGGATAAGACCCAAACACACACCTTTTTTTTTAATGGCAGAGATGACATGACTTACTCCTGGACAACGGCTATGATCTCCGATCATGTTCTTTGGTAGAAGAGAAAAAGCAGTAAATTTGTAGAGATAACCTTTTTTTTTCCAAATTGGAAAATTTTTTAAAGACTTCTACCTCTTCTATTAGAAAATGTATGCTTATCTGGAACTTAGCATTCTCTTAATTCTCTCCAAAATACTTAAAATAGATCTTTCAACAGAAGTCTCATATGAAGCAAGAGAGAATGAGTATTTGACATTTTTTAAAGATGAACAAGTTGAAGATCATTTCAAGATTAACTTAGCTAGATATGACCTGACTGATGATTAATTTAATTAGCAGCAAAACAAAATGGTGTTCTGTTTTGGTTTTAGTCAAAAAAGCAACTATTTACTTACAGAAATCCATTAAAAACATCAAGGTTTTTTCCACTCAAGGCATCAATCTTGAATGGCCAAAACATTTATTTTTTATCCAGATGGATTCTGTAAGTTTAAAGATAATGGGACAATTACCTATTCAATTTATTTTTCATTTTTAGTTTTTGCTTTGGTCATCAGCATGAGTAGATCCAATTATTTAAATATGTGAAACACATGATAAAAAGAAAACTATCACATAGCCTCTCAAATTTCCAGAACTATAAAAACATTAGCACGATCTACAAATCCTGAATTTTAAAATCTATTGAACTGAGGCTTCTGGGTAACACTTTAATATTTCTGTATTACATAATAAAATGGCTGCAGAAATATTAATATGTACCTATTAATGGTGCACATATATAGTAGATACTCAATTAAGGGGAGAAAAGTATTCATATGAGGGCTTCAGAACAAATGCCTCTGGTTACCTTCCCCATCCATTGTGCCAACTCCCAACTGCAAACATCAGTCAATTTATACTTTGTGACATATATAAGATTTTAAATGCCTGCTACATAGCAAATCTAGTGACAAACTAGTTTGAACACACACATTGTAGACCTTCTTTTAAAGGACTACTACATACCTGATTTTTCATCTTGTACTTCAAACTCTGCACCAGCAGATCCTAAAAGTGATGCTCCATGTTGTAACAATCTACAGATATCAAATCTATCAAAATTCAACCGATCTGTAGTAGATGAATCTTCGATAGCATTTTCTGAAGAAGGTTCTAGAATAAGTTTGAAAACAATTAACTTGATCATAGGGCCAAAGTGTAGAATGAAAGAAAATAGCATTGCTTGGGGTGGGTGGGTAATATTTTAAGAAAAGTAAAAGGTAGAAGAAATAGGAAAGCTACTGTGGTTTAATTATGCTCAGCTCTTATGAAAAGTTGGTGGTACCCCTTCTAAAACCATGAGAATAACAACAGGTATGTGTGGTTTTTACTACAAAGGCACAATGTTATATAAAGAAATGTACCTCCACATTGAAATACGTATGTTTAATATCGGACTCCCTGACTATTAAGCAGTTTAAAAATACCATGGTTAACAGCATGAATTTATTATGGGCTACACTGTTCATACAAACCCTCACAGTGTATATTCATAAATAAGACAAATAATCCCCTGTACCTGAGTGATATTTAGGACACAAAGCAACAATTATTCAGCAGGACTCGTTTCTCATAATACAAAAAAATTATAATCTCCCGCTAAAATTATATATACATCTGAGACTTAAAAATATTTATGAAAGGCTATGTCATTAAAATTTTTTAAATGTACAGTAATTGTTCAGTGACTAATAGTTTAGCTGGTATTTACATGTAATGCCTCTGTAAACTAAAAAATAGTTACTTAAACTGCTACAAATATTTTAAATTTTCTAGTGATGGATGGCAAGCAATCTTACTACGTTAATTCTAGTATAACTAATTTAATACTTTTTTTTAAAAAGAAGCTGAGTTATGGAATATCTATATACCAAGGTAAGGAGGGAAAATAACCTGAAAAAGAAAAATGCTCTTTTCTAAAATAATGTATAACTGCTGGCTATATATATTTTCTGATAAAATATTATTTTATATTTTATGATAAAAGATATTAACAAGTCACTCAGAATAGGTGCCATCAAATTAAAGAAAAACCTTAGATATAAAAGTTACCAAAATGACTGGAAAATGAAACTCCAGTTACACTCATTAAATTTTCACTTAGCTAAAATGTACACCTTTATAAAATTTTAAAAACATACATTCATTTCTAAATGTCATTACAGGCAGTCAGAAAGCAAATGATTTCCACAAGACAGTTAATGGACACACACAAAAAAAATAGACTTATCCTTCCAAATATTCTTATGAAATTGTGCTTAAATTAGAAAATAATTATTCTCTCAGCAACAAGGACAATTTCAGACATTTACATGGTATAGACTTAACTTCTATTTTTAGGATTTAAGCACTTTTAAAAAAATAACAATCTCTATGAATCAAGCATACTGTAGAATTAATAACTTAATACATATTAAAAACTTTGTTTATCTAGTGGTTTTCTAAAAGCATGATCATACTCAGTATCATTTCCCTGCAAGGTTGCTCTAAAAAGCATGAAAATTAAAAGCTTTTAAATTAACAATGGAATCATTAAAATATAAAATACATTACAGTATAGTTAATTCTACAGTGAAGTTTCCCCTGCCAACTTTATTTCCATTAAAAAGCACCTTGTTTGGTTCTTGGCACAGGATTCCACTCTGGTACATTTTTCACTATAGCTTCAACAGCTTGTCCTGCTGCAATCCGGGTATCCCAGTTTGTACTCCTTAAATATATCAACACCTTAAAATTACAAAATAAGAGTCATATACCAAAAAAAACTGTTTGTTCAAGGTCATCAAAACAGATATACAAATTTACTTGCTATTTATTAACTTATCATTTAGCAATTCTAAACTGCCTTCAAATTATTAAAATCATTTAGAAGAGACGATCATTCAGAGAAAATCACTAAACCTTAAAAAAGGAAATAGAAAACTTTTAATTAAAAAATGCTTAAGGGTATTAAAAATAATAGTTTTTAACATACTAAAAAGCAAAGTGCATATTATCCATTAAGCCTGATTATGAATCCAAAGAGTAAGAACTAGTAGAAAGAATGAATTTCAGCAAGCTATCAGATCACTATACAAAAATCATTTATATTTCTATATACTTTCAACAAACAATGGGAAAATGAAATTAAGTAAAACATTCCATTTATAATAGCACCAAAAAGTATAAATTAGATAAAAGTTTAACAAAGGAAGTATTAAGAGTGTAAACTACAAAATATTCAAAATACAACTCAGTAAGGGCCTCCCTGGTGGCGCAA
The DNA here is from genome assembly GCA_004024925.1 of Scalopus aquaticus. NCBI lineage: Eukaryota > Metazoa > Chordata > Mammalia > Eulipotyphla > Talpidae > Scalopus > Scalopus aquaticus. Next base: position 18,630 of record PVIJ01002457.1, on the reverse strand, counting down.
GGGGTTAAGTCTCAGCACTATGAAGCTATCGGCAGCCACTGTAGCATGAGTTCAATCCTTGGCCAGGGAGCTTCCCACATGGCACAGCAGACCTCTCCTGTCTCGCCCTTTCCTCCCCTCAGCAGAATATTTCAGTCAATCCACATGTTCTGCTCCCCAGTCTGTCCCTGGTGAATCCAATCACCCCCACTCCCACCCCCTCTCCCCCGCAACTCTGCCCTATACCGCAGCACTTGCATGCATAAATAAGTAAATCTTAAAAAAAAATAATACATCTCAAGAAAATGAAAGACACCTCATTTTCATGGATTGGAAGACTTAGTATCATTGAGGTAGTACTCCCTAAAATGATTTCTAGATTCAATACAATTCCTAATAATCCCAGCTGACTGTTTGCAGAAATGGACAAGCTGATCCTAAAATTTATATGGCAATGCAAGGAACTCGTAAGTCACCATATAATCCACAGTTCTACTCCCAGGTAGAAATAAACGTTCAAAAGAAATGAAAATATGCATCCACACAAAAATTAACACATGAATTTTCACAGCAGCATTATTGGTAATAGGTCAAAAAGTAGAGATGCCAATGTCCTTAAAATGGGCTATTTGGCAATAAAAAAGGAATGAAGTAAAGAAACATGCTAAAAAAAAATGAAAGAATCTTGAAAATAATATTTTAAGTGAAAGAAACCAGTCTCAAAAGGCCACATATGCGAAATGTTTAGAATAGGCAAACCTATGGACAGAAAGCAGATTAATGGTTGCTTAGGACTGGGTATGAGAAAAGGAGAGATGTGTAACTGGGCTTGAGACTTCTTTTTAGAGAGAGAAAAATGTTTTAAAATAGACAGTGGTGGGCCTCCCTGGTGGCGCAGTGGTTGAGCGCTGCGCTGTGGAGCTGTAGGCAGCGCACGATGCGAGTTCGACGCCCAGCCGGGGAGAATCCCACATGGTGCGGCAGACCTCTCCTGCCTTGCCCGCTGCTCCCCTCAGCAGTGTATTTCTGATCTGCCTGTTCTGCTCCCCACTCTGTCTCTGGTGGGCCCTCTCGCCACCCCACGCCTCTGGCCTGTACCCCAGCCTGTATGTATATATAAATAACTCTTAAAAAAAAATAGACAGTGGTAATGGCTGCACAAATCTATGAATATATCAAAAATCACTGAATTATACACTTTACATGGGCGAACTGTATGGTATGTAAATTATAATTCAATAATGCTGTTCAAAAAACAAAACAAAAAGGCAACAAGAAAACCCTGATAACAGAGAAAAGAGATGATATGCCAAACAAAACTGCCTTTTTTGGAATTATCTGAGGGTAGCTAGTATGCTAAAGTCTGAGTTAAGAAGTTCAGAACTCACATGGAAAACTGGAAATTTTTTCTCAGATCAGCACAGATTAGTCTGGTTCACTGTTTCCAATTTCAGTTCATTCAGTCCTCCATCACCTCCCTTGGGATAGAAGAAAAGGAGATGCCTCTCTAGCCCCTCACCTTACACACGAGTATAATATTGCCTAATATGCATCTTTCATTTGAGAACTCGAAACCTGTAGGTTTCAAATCGTTCTCTCCATCTACATTGTGGCAGTTCTGATACTAAGTGGAAATTATGTTGTAAAGAGTTATTATTAGCCTGCACGGTGCAAATTTGCATATGTTGACAAATAGCTTAGAACTCCTACTCAATATGAATAAGGACAAAAATAAGATGAAAGGAGAAGGTAAGAAGAATGGAAAGAGGTTTCTTAGGGCTTCCAATGTCTAAACTATCACACTCCTCCCACATCCTATCCTCTATCCCAACATAAACACACGCCACTCCCGTTTCTTATTCTGTATGTCAAAGATTTAAAACACATGGAAACCACTGCTTATTACCACACAGGCACAATTCTACAAGTCCAGAGTTCAGTAAAAATATAACCATTGCTTAGGGAAGGAACATAGGAGAAGATTATGAAATCACAGACACAACAAAGAGGAGAGAGCCTTCATTTTCAAGCAGTTGATAACTAAGAACGTAATATGACAACTAGTTTCTCGTATATTTCAATCATTTATCATGAGTACTCCTCCATTTGAAGACTGTCAATTACAATATAATTATTAGTCGTTAAGGACAAGTTAAACCACTAACAAACTAGATTTACAACTTAGTTCATTACCAAATTGGGTCCGATTCAAATTTGTGCCATAGGCAAAAGGTTCAATATTATTAAATACCTTAAACAAACAAACTTGAGGCAAAAAAACAACGTATTTTTAATCTTGTAATAAACAAAAAACAAATAGCAAAACTTTTTAAATATCTGAAGAAATAGTAAGTTAAAGGATTTGAAGGCCACACATTATCACTACCATAAAATAATTTTCTATCTTTACTTTTATGTTCCCATTCCATGGACAAAGTTCTCCAACTGTATTATACTAAGAGAAAAAAAGGAATTCTTACTTTAGATAAGAGATTATTTAGTTCATGGGGATGAAGCTTCACCACTTCTCCAAGTTGCTGGGCGGCAGCTTTTCTCGTAACTGGAGTAGTGCCAGTATCCAGTAAAATAAAAAGACGGTCAAGCCTAAAGTGAAAATATAATGGTTATTCTGAAACATGTTTCCTCATATGTGTAAGTCTGGGTCAATAAATGTATTGGGCATCTATGATCAAATGCCAGGGTTGGCGGAGATAACTAGCTCTACTCTCAAGGAATTTGCTATGGGGAGATGGAGTGAGTAAAGCAAGTACACAAATAATTAGAATGTACAATGTTAGATAGGAAGTACAAAGTGCTTTCAAGAATGGGAATAAAAGCAGCAAATTCTATATCCCCAATGGTGTGATAATGAAAAAGCTTCATGAAAGAGTGAGATGGACTTTAATGACAGAGTAAGATTTCAATACTGGTAGAGATTAGATGGTGAAAAGGAGAAGTTATATTCTCAGTATACGACCTAACAAAAGCACAGCAGTAAGAAAATGGAGACCATATTTAGGGGATTGAATAACATAGCTTAGTTGTAATTCAGGGTACACTTAAGAGAACAGAAGACAAGTTATTGAAAAGTAGCTAGTGTTCTACTGTAGAAACATTTTAAAGTACAATTCAATTATAATTCAATAATTCAAGTATAATTCAAATATATTATTCAATTATAATTCAAACTACAAAGGTCAAGAAAGTTACGCTTTAGGAAGGTTAATCTGGCAGCAGTGTAAAACAAAGTAAATGAAACATTTAGAGAATTTTAGGCTAAAAGTACAGAGCTGCACTACAATCATGGCAAACAAAAGTTGGGAGAAATGCTGCAGAAGTAAAACACACACAGTATAGTAAGTAAAATGAAGCATCAATGAAATGAAAGAATTCTGACTCTGAATCTCAAAAAGTGAAGAGGTAGGGCCTCCCTGGTGGCGCGAGGGGTTAAGTCTCAGCACTATGAAGCTATCAGCAGCCACTGAAGCAGGAGTTTGATTCCAGCCAGGGAGCTTCCCACATGGCACAGCAGACCTCTTCGGTCTTGCCTGCTGCTCCCCTCAGCAGTGTATTTCAGTCAATCTGCCTGGTCTGTTCCCCATTCTGTCTCTGGTGAATCCTCTCACCACCTCCACTCCTCTGGCCTACACCCCAGCTCTTGTATGCATAAATAAATAAATCTTTAAAAAAAAAAAGAAAGTGAAGAGGCAATTAAAAGAAATAGGAAGGAGGCCTCCCTGGTTGCACAGCGCTATCAAGCTATTACCAGCCACTGTGGCCTGAGTTCAATCCCTGACCAAGGAGTTAAACCACATGGTGCAGCAAATCTCTCCTGACTCACCTGCAGCTCCCCTCAGCTGTGTATTTCACTAGATATGCCTGCTCTGCTCCCCACTGTCTCTGGTGAATCCTCTCTCTCTCACACACACCCTGCACCTCTGGCCTAGACCCCAGTTCTTGTATGCATAAATACAAAAAAATAAATCTTTAAACCAAAAAAGAAGAAGAAGAACTAGTAGAGGAAAAGTTACGGGGAAAGATGACAAATTTAATGTGATAGGGACAGTATAGGTATAGATCAAAAAAGATGGTTGGAAAAGAGATCATGATCAGGTGAAAGTTGAAGCTAAAGATATATAGGTATATGAATCATTTTTTATATAAGTGATAGGAACAGCAATAAATAAGATCTGAGGAAAGTTTGGTACAAATATTGTATAATGGTACAAATCCCACAGAACCACAGTTCAAATCCTAGTTCAGCTACTTATCCAATGAATAAAGTTTGGAATAAAATCACGAAGCCTTATACCTGGGGAAAGTGGAGTGAAATGCAAAATTGCATCAGTTTCTGGTATACAAGAAAATCCTTTGTGGGTTTTTTTTTTCACTATTCAAAAGGGCAGGTTTATTATAAAAAGGAAAAGGAGAATAAAGGGCTCTTGCACAGATTCAAGCAGGCAGAAAAGAGCTGCCAGGTAAGAGACAGGTTTGCTAAAAGAGACCTGCATAGTCACAGTCGGGCAGCTTTGGAAGGAGAGCAGCCACTACTGCTTTGCAAAGGGAGAGGTCAGTGAAGAGAAGCATCCACATAGAAGAGCTGCTGCCCTTTGGTTTTAGAAAGGCAAAATCACTACCACCAATCATCCATATAACATATAGGTATGCCCCCTCCCCCGCCCCAGGCTCAATGAGACAAAGAGGATGTCACAAGTAATGAAAGGAAGGTGGCTTCATATATGGAATAAAAGGGTGCTTTAAATAAGATAGAGTGACAAGGAATAAGGCTACACTGACTGTGTCTAATCCTACATGAGGGGCAATTGAGTGACTATACCTTCAAATTTTATCAATGAGAAAGAAAGCAAGCTAGTCCCCAAAGCTAAGCATGAACATTAATCATTAATAAACTACAAAGAGGGTCTCCCTGGTGGCACAAAGGGTTAAGTCTCCGCCTATGAAGCTATCTGCAGCCACTGTAGCACGAGTTCAATCTCCCACCAGGGAGCTTCCTACATGGCACAGCAGACCTCTCCTGACTCATCCCGATGGTCCCTTCAGCAGTATACTTCAGTCAATCTGCCTGTTCTGCTCCCCACTCTGTCTGGTGAATCCTCTCACCCCTCCCCCACACCTCTGGCCTGCACCCCAGCTCTTGTATGCTTAAATAAATAAATCTTCAAAAAAAATAAACTACAAAGAGGTTCATGTTTTACTTCTGGGATTCTTTTTCTTTCACAAAGAGCTACAAGATTACAAAGCAAAATTCTGAAAATCTTTTATAAGAAAAGATAAATCTGTTAAAAGGGTTTGAAAGAATTGAGTAGTGTTTTTTTTTCTTTTTTTGGTAGTAGTTCTCAAACTAGCCAGTCACTAACAAGCACAAAATCATCATAACTGTTAAGAAATATAACTAAAATATTTTTTTAGTCAAAGTACTATGAAAATTCTCATGCTTCAGAATAAAACACAGAGAGGCAAGGTTCAAATTTTACAATTAAGGGTATGTAAAAAGAACATATTTCACAAAAAATATTTGAGGCAAAGAAAACTAGTGACATAAAAATAGTCATTCACCCCAGTTTTTGCTTCCTATACATGCTACAGTAGACTGTTTATAAAGAAAGAAATTTCTGTAAGACATGCCAAAATTAATGTTCTTTATACATACACTCTGCATAGGTACATCCCACCGTTTGAAATCGTATTTTCTTCTCTTTATTCATTCACAACTATCAAAATATTTGGTTTTACTCATTCCTCAGTTATTGCTACAGGATTTGGGGAACAGTGACTCAAAGAGATAGTGGGTCAAAGAAAAAAATGTTTTTGACAATTGATGTTCTCAAGAAAGATTATGCCCGGGGCCTCCCTGGTGGCGCAGCGGTTAAGCGCTGCGCTGTGGAGCTATAGGCAGCAGCGACACGAGTTCGATGCCCGTCGGGGGAGATTCCCACATGGTGCAGCAATCCTCTCCTGCCTCGCCCGCTGCTCCCCTCAGCAGTGCACTTCTGTTGATCTGCCTGTCCTGCTCCCCACTCTGTCTCTGGTAATCCCTCTCACCGCCCCACGCCTCTGGCCTGTACCCCAGCTTGTATGCATAAATAAATAAATCTTAAAAAAAAACGATTAAGTCCGATTCCAAATACTTCCCCATAAAATTATTTCCCTTACCCAACTCATACATAACTCCCAGGATGCCCTTTGACTTATTTTTGTCTTTAAAACTGGTTGTGATGTTAAAAGTTCATGAGAAACCCTCTTTAAACCTTCTCTACAAATATTTGCATATTGACATGACCATATGATTTTGAACGTCTCTGCTCAAGAAAATCTTAAACTGAACAAATAACTTTCTGTATCAAGACAAATACTCATTTTAAATATATATTCTATTACAGGCAAAATTATCAAAAGTGTTTTATTAGTGTAAGATGATATTTATGCTACAATGTACTCATCTGTACATGTTGCATATGTTCTTTATAACTATAATGGGCTCTCTTGCATAACATATATAGTTCGTAAAGACCTAGTACTTTCCTATAGGAAGGAGTGGTAAAATGAAACTAAACTCTTAAGTTAGGAGACCTTTAAAAATCCTAGTTCTATCACTTGTTAAAGGATTTGGGGAAGCTCACTTAATTTCCCTTAGTCTCTTATTCTGGAGGATAAATCAGTGAATTTAGCCATATTTTAGAGCTTTACATCAGAGTGTGTGTGTGTGTGTGTGTGTGTGTGTGTGTGAGAGAGAGAGAGAGAGAGAGAGAGAGAGAGAGAGAGAGAGAGAGAGAGTCAGTTTTTTCCTCATATAATGTTTGTCCTATCCTTTACTTACTTAATGCCAAGTTCCTCAGATTTCCCTCTGGAAAAATATCAACTACTTCCTAATTCTTTTTTCATAATGTAGTTTCTGCTTTTTGTGACCAAAAGCAAAGTTGACTGCAAAATGAAGACTCTAAGGAAGTAAAAACATTAATCTATTTATAAATCCCTATGTAAAGAATAGAAAACTGAGTTTTTGAAACTTTCTGCAATCATTTCTAACTTTCCTCAAGTCTCGGTCATTATTCCCTATTCCTTAAAGAGGGATAGAAATACTTCACTGAGTAGATCTCTAGGCTGTGGAATACAAATTATCTGAAGTTCTCTCCTCACTACCTCAAAAGTGATCTCTACACTTACCTTCAAATGAAGAGTTGTCTCTCCTCTTAGAGTGAGTCTCTTAGGCTTAGGTACTGCCTCACTGTTTTCTTGTTACTATCTCCTATCCTCATACAAGCATCCTTTCTCCAATATCTGAAATCATGCCTTATTAATCTATTGGCTTTCCTTCTATCTTCAAATATGCACAGGTCTACCTCTAATCAGAAAATGACCTGCCTGATCTCCATCATCTAGAAAACTTTTTGTTTAACTGCCACACCTTAAACAAATGTTTAAAACTGTTTCTTTCATTTCCTCATTATATACAATTTAATCCTTATAAATCAAGTTTCTATCCTTCTAAACTACTGAAACAGCACACCTGATGGTCACCAGTGAACTCATAAACTCCAAATCCGATTTTTTGTAAATCTAAACATTTTTATGACATCTGTGTCAAGGATTCCATCTTTACTACTTTCCTTCTGAAATTTTCACATTGTATCATCCTAAACTTCTCTAATCTCTTAATTCTTTCCTTGGCTTCCCTACTTTTACCACTCTTAATATGAACATTCTCTCAGATTCAATCCTTGGCTGCTCAACTCAAGTTTCTCCCTTAGGACACTGTATTGCTATTTGTTTAAACTATCACACAGTACATGTAATCCCAAAATAAAGTCATCTGGGAGCACCGCCACACTTTCAACTACCTAGTGAGCTTAATCCCATACTAATGTGATCCAGTTGCCACTTTTACTTCCTAAAGCACCATTTAATCAAATTACTAACTTACAATGGCTCAGCTTTACCTATCATATGGTAACCAAAAACAAGAAGTATCTCAAAAACATAGGTCTTTTAGATTTCCATGATTTTGCCTATACTGTTTGCTTACTCTACTTGGAATATCTTTCCTTGATTCAATTCTTCACCCAGCTCCATCAAGATTCACTTAAAGTCCTTTACCCTCTTGTGACCATCCCAGATTACTATACAAAACAAATTACATCCTCTTCTGAAAATCCACATGAATTCTCATCTTGAATAGCCATTTTGCTATTTGCTGTACTCTGTTTTGTGGTATCTCATCATGTAATGTCTCATTAGCCTTTATCTCTTTCAATCACTTTTTTTAGGGCCTCCCTGGTGGCACAACAGGTTAAGTCTCAGTATTATGAAGCTATCACCAGCCATTGCAGCATGAATTCAACCCTGGCCAGGGAACTTCCCACATGGTGCAGCACACCTCTCCTGCCTTGCCCGCTGCTCCCCTCAGCAGTGTACTTCAAGATCCGCGTGTTCTGCTCCCCACTATGTCTCTGGTGAATCCTCTCACCATCCCACACCTCTGACCCACACCCCAGTTCTTGTATGCATAAATAAATAAATCTTTCTTAAAAAGATTCTTTTTATCCCTACAATACTTTGCACAGTGTTAGAGTATTTATTTAGGAGCTGGTACTTACTGTACCTAAAATTAGAACTAAAAGTCAATTTTCTTGAGTACAAGTTAAGCACCATTTTTAACCAAGAATGTGTGTGCTGTAATACAATTTTTTTTTTGCTTTCTTTGAGGAAACATCTTCATCTGTAATAGCTATATTAAATAAAAATAAATTATAAAAATAATGGAATTGATGCTAAGGTGATATTTCAATAAGGGAAAAGATCGACACAGTACTATTTCAACATTTTGAGCATCGAGGCAGTCATATCTGCTCCAATACCAGCTGGGAGAGTTCATGTAGTAGGTACTGTATTCCTTCAACAATCCTTATCCTTCCTAAATTTTTCTTTAATTCCCAGCTGCCAAGCTTCATCAGAACCACACTCCTCTTTAACCTAATGCTGATCCTATCTCACAACCACTTATTTCCCCTTGCCTCTTCTTTCTGCAAAGTCTTTTATCTGAATGTCGTATAATATCACTTCTTTCCCCCCACCAGCCAACTGCTCTGAGGGTAGCAGATCAGTTCACACTCTCATCCAATTCCAGGCCCGTTTATTGTCACAATTTCCACTTTGGTGGTAGCCAAACTTGCCTCCTTGGATAGAGGAATGGCAACACAAGGGACACAAGAATGCTTGCTTGGTCCTCTTGACTCAAAGCCCCCTTTGAAGTTCTCCATTCCTTTCTCCAGGACAGCAGATTCGACACCACACAAAAGCAAGAACAAAATGATGGGTAGACCAGGATCTGACAAGACAGCAGTCTTACCTGTTATCCCAGGGCAGTCAGCTATAAAGCAAGCAGAATAAGCATCAGGGGCAGGCCACAGAGGATAAGGCTGGTATAATGAACTAGTGGAGGAGGCATAAAGGGCATAAGACAGGGTCAGTATTATGTTGGAGGGCAGACAGGGACTTTAGTGAGGGAGAGGTCTGAAGGAAGGTAGGTGGCCAGAAGATAAAGGAAGTTAAAAGGCTGGCTCAGGAACACAATACTTACCACAATATTTCTTTTGGCTAAGCGTTCCCTTGCAAAACAGCTAGTAAGAAAAAAAATGTTATTCTTCATTCTCTGAGGGATAGACAGATGGAGAAAGAGATAACAGATGTCCAGCTTAATTGAAGCTGAACCAAAGACTGTAGAAGAATAATGTGAATAAAACACATGGCAATTATATTTGAGACTATCCACTGGTTATTAATCTATTGATAAGAAATCTGGCCCACTTTCAATTTGAACTTTAATTCAGAGAGATGATTGCACATGACATTATTCAGGTTTAATTTACCAATATGTGATTTCAGGTAACCGCCCTAAAAACTAGAAAAAAGAAAATGCATACGGAAGTTGTAGAGGTTATGCTGACAGTTGTAACCTAACCCCTCTAATCTTCATCTGTTTACACTAGAATAACTCATAAAGATACATAAACTGAAAAAAATCATACGCAATTTAATAAAACGTACAAAATTATTACTTCACTGTTAATATACGCTGCATTTCCACTCCAAAGTCAGTCAAGAATGGGGAAAAAAGGGTACAAGATATATACTTCCTCAATCTACTTCCATTCTGTTTTCAGAATTTAATCTCTCTGAAAAACTGTGGAAGATCAACTGACATAATACTTCATATGGATGGCAATGTAACCTAAAAAGAGAATGATCAGTCAAGTTTATGCATTTTGTTTGTTGTTGTTTTTTTTTAAAGATTCATTTATTTATGCATACAAGAACTGGGGTGTAGGCCAGAAGTGTGGGGTGGTAAGAGGATTCACCAGAGACAGAGCGGGTAGCAGAACAGGCAGATCAACTGAAGTACACTGCGGAGAGGAGCAGCAGGCCAGGCAGGAGAGGTCTGCTGCGGCGTGTTAGGACTCTCCCTGGCTGGGGATCAAACTCGTGCTGCAGTGGCTGGGTATAACTTCACAGGCTTAGACTTAATCCACTGCGCCACCAGGGAGGCCCAAGTTTATGCATTTTGTAACATATTCTTTTTACATTTAGCAAAAGTATGGTAAAATTTAAAAATACCCACTATTTGAATTTTTACTTTTCTGTTACTTAGGGAGTAAGAATAAATATCCCTAATAAAAACTGTACTAAGTTTGACATGTCATTAAGCAAAAAGTATGGTCCAGAGAAACAACTTCCAAGAAACTATCTAGATTGGTGTTTAAAAACATCTTGTAGTTTATATGGTGGGTAAACTGAAACTGTGTTAATGTTATATTTAAAAAGAAAGTAAATTAAGATACCACATATAACAATAAGAATCAATATGAGGATGTGAAACTACATCAAAGCCAGGTGCAAAGTCAGGTGCATGCTAGATAAAATTACATTCCACTACTCCCACCATAGAATATTGTTAGAATAGGGACTCCATTTTTGTTCTCTGCTAAATTCCTAGCACCTAGAACATAGAAGGTATTCTGTAGATACCTGCTGAAGGAATGCTGAAAAAGTACAACCAAGTAGTGTTATTACTTGAGGACATTTTTTCCTAACCTCTATGCAACCCAACAACCTATAGCCTCTTAAGAGTTTGTCTTTTATCTAGATAAAATCTAAACTCTTTAGCATAAAAAAACTATGGTTTTAAGCTTTCTTGTGATATTGTACACCTTAAAATGGTGTTATGTTATGTTACATGTATTTTATCATAAGTTTAAAAAAAAGAACCCTTCATACAACTACTCTGAGGAATAAATTAAAGAAACTGAGGAATTTACTACAGGGATTGAAATGGGAAAGTTTCTTTAATGCTTCCTCTTTCCTGGTTTGTTCCAAATTGTTTTCAGTATGAAATATTTGATATATAATTTACAGTAGTCCCCTCTTTCAATTTTATAATATAAGGAAACTAGAAGTAACAGAGGTAAGGCCTGGCAAACAAAAGGAAACCCTGGCATCCTACAGGTAATTAAGACCATTTTATCTTTATCCCTGTCCTTAATAAGGACCCACTAGGACCAAGTTTGCCCACAACAAAAAATTTTCTTTTATTTGGAAAATAAGCTAGTTGAAACAATGTTTCTCTGAAGTATCAGCAGCGCAAAGAAGGAATTAACAAAACTGAGTAAGTTCTGCTTATGTGTAGCAATTTGTTTCTTCCATAACAGCATCTGTTCCTTTTTCCTGAATCTTTTATAAACGCTGTATCATTTTAAAAAGAAAAGCTACACAGACTTAAGATACAGATTGTAAAAGAGTCAAATGATTACTGTCTAGACATTTTAGACATGACCTTTACAGCAAAGACCACTGGGGAAAAACTAAATTATACTTTTAAAATTATATTTTTTAGTTTTCTCTATATAATCAAGGAAAAACTATGTTCATGTTAGCCAATCAATATACATCAGTCAATTGAATCAAAGGTGACACAAACAGGCAAGGATATTAATAACAAACTTTTTAAAAAATCTATATTGGCGATTCTCTGAATCTGCCTGCACTCACTCTCATGTGTGTCCTCTTACCTACAATAAAGCTTCACTTCTAACTGGGGGAAAAAAAAAATCCCTGTTAGGCCATGGAACCCTGTCACAGGTTCACCATCTCCTGTAATGAGCATAGCCTTAAAACTCTCTCTAAGGTTGTCTTTAACGCTGGTGGGCCACCCCCAATTAGCTAACACGATGATAATGGGAGAAAAACACACAAAGCAAAATGGCAGTATTTAAAGATTTACCAATTATGATTTCAACTGTTTGCAAGCAACAATGAAACCTTGTAATATATACTGATTTATCTTCTTACTGAAGTTGGTTTTGTGGGAGCAAATTAAGTAGCTAGTGAGTGAGCTTAGCTGAAACTCCCCAGCATTTCCATCTTAAGGGCGACATTGTTCTCTACTCCTACATTTGTATGCTATCTCTTTTATTAAGGGTCTAAAGGAGTCATGAAATATTCAGTAATATTTCACAAAGAACTTCAAATGCTGTAACTGTATTAGCAATATTAGTCACACAAAAAATTATTTTTAAGATTTAACTTACCCACGAATCAAGAGTTGATTGCATTTCATAGTCTGTCAGTCTTATAAAGTACACTATATAATGAGGCTTTCATAAAGCTATAAACTGGGGTCTAAAAAATTTGATCACACAAAATGCAGGGAGACATCTAACTAGCATTCTAAAATGTTATGTTGGGGCCACCCCCGTGGCACAGCGGTTGGGCGCTGCACTGTGGAGCTGTCGGCAGCGGCGACGCAAGTTTGATGCCCGGCCGGGGAGAATTCCACATGGCGTGGCAGACCTCTCCTGCCTCGCCCGCTGCTCCCCTCAGCAGTGTATTTCTGATCTGCCTGTTCTGCTCCCCGCTCTGGCTCTGGTGAGCCCTCTTGCCGCCCCATGCCTCTGGCCTGTACCCCAGCTTGTATGTATAAATAAAAAAAAAAAAATCTTTAAAATGTCATGTTATCACAGAATTGTACTGTAATAAAAAATTTAAAAAATAGTTCTGACAATACCTATTATTAGGCTTTGAAAATTATAATCCTGGCCAATTTTAAGCCATAGTGGACGTTTTTCTTCCTGAGGAAAAGGTGGAGCTAAATTCACTAAAAAACACTGGGAATGTTCTATTATACATTAATGATGGTAAAGTCATGACAGATATTAAAACAGGAAACAAAAGCAATCACTCATTTTAAAAGACTATACTAAGCACCTACTAAGAGCCAGGCACTTTGCTCGGGATAATACCAAAGACATATTTTCTTCTCTCACAGAGTTTGTTAACCAAAGGTATGAAGAGAGAACAGTTAAATAATTAATTATAAAGTATGACAAATATTATGACTGACAGGAGTACACATTAGTGCAAACAGCCCAGATGAAGTAAAACCAGAGAAGGCTTCTTGAACAAAGTAATGAAACCAAAAACTAAGGTTAGAATTAGGAAGACTTGGAAGTGGGGAAAGCAGAAAAGAAAAGTTCCAGGTTACGGTAAAGAGTGGGAGCTAAAAGCAGATTCAAAACGAAAGGAAGAAGGGGGGGAGAGGAGAGAGAGAACTTCATACAAAATGGAGCTAAAGGTGAAGCAGGAACCAGATTTAAAAGTATCTGATAAGATGTTTGTTAAGTCATTTTGGGTTTTATCCTAAGGCAAGAGAAAAAATTTAAGCAGAAAAATAACATTAAAATTTGCATATAAACAAACAATATGAATAAAGTAAACAATAAATTAGAGATGCCATGGAGGCATGAAGAGCAGAGTGGCTGCTGTTGCAAGTGTCTTATATTAGCAATGACCTTGGTATAGAGTAGGATTGTGGTAAATGAAGAGGGGGAAGAAAAAAAAAGACTGGCTAGAGAAAAATTAGAAAGAAATGACAAGATTGAATTTGATGACAGCTTTGGGAGAAGTCAAATACTATTCCCAGATTTCTGACACTGGCAACTGAAGGAATGGTGGTACCACTTTATTAATTCCCTTCCGTTGGAAAGATTTGAAAGATCCTAAGAAATATCACAGTTTCTTTTCAGTTATGCACACTGATGTAAATAGTGTGAAATGTCCTAAATTTGATTTTGGCAAATAAGATTATTAACTTGAGCCTTCTTTCATCTATTTGCATAATATTAAAATGTGTCTGAATTCCACAAGTATACACAAACAGAAGCAAAAGTAAACTCAGTAAAGAAAGACAGTAAGTGTGTGGAGGTCATCTTGCAACAAAAGCTTGCTATTCAAAATGAATTCGCAGATGAAAAAGGCAAGAATTGAGAGTACTGACTCAAGAACTGATCCGCAAAACACAGGTGTTTAAAAGTGCTTTTCTTAAACCTATTATACTAAAATAAGCACAGAAGTTGCTCTTTCATAAATTTATGACAGGCTCTTTTCCCTTAAAGTAAAATTCAATAGCATTTTGGCAAACTTCTGTAGAGTAAAAATCTACAGAAAAGAATACTATTCTTGTAATTCCAATGTCAAGAACGGAAGCAGCTTTCAAAACTAACATAGTTATTCAGAAACTTAGGTGCCCTGAACATCTGTAAATAGATTAATTAGCACTGGCCAAGCAGATTAGGCTCTTTTTTACCTTACATTTTTGTCTCCATTAAACTATATGCAATAATGTGAAAATATACTAGCCTGCTCTAAGGAATTTCAAGAGCTACATATTAAGTTTATGTATCAATCTATTTCTAATGTATATATTTATGTTTACACGGGAGGTACCAAATTAGAGGGCACACCTGTCTGTATTTGCAAAAGTTGCAAATAGAGGACTTGTATTCTCTCAAAACAGTTTTATATATCAAAAATAAGAATGTCCTCACATTGGATTTAATTAATATGAAATAAAAATCAGATGCCCCATAATATAGGTACCTAGCAACCCCCTTCGCACAACTCCCATGGGCTTCTCCCACACACTATTTCATCAGTTGTCTGGGGAATATGTGAGAGATGGGTTATCCTTTTGCCTGCAAAACAGATAAAGCTTGAGCACATAACCTGCTCAAGGAACGCGTTCAACTAATTATGAAAAATGAATGAAAAACTTTTTTTCTGAACTACCATTTTATTCCTCAGTCTCTATGGCAGAAGGACCCAATTACCATGAGAACTTGCCTCATCAACTCTTAATGAACTCGGTAAATCCATCTGATTGCTGTCAGCGGGACTATCCCTGTATATATGTCCACTAAAATCAAACGTCTGGCAAAAAAAAAAAAAAAAACAACAACAGGTTTTCACACCATTCTATGATATTGGAGGAAAGTACAACTTCCCTCCTATAGCTACACAAATAAATATCTTGTTGCTTTTCCTAGACTTTCCTATTAATTGGCAAAATGTTTAAACAGTAAAATCTGTGATACATCTTTCATGCCTTAGTCAAGGCAGACAGTACTTAAACAATAATATCCTCAAGATTACAGTGCCGATGATTCAATGTTTACTGCCAAACAAAAGGAAGAAGAAAGCTATTATCAAAGAAAAAGGTGGTCAGGAAAGAACATATCCCTAAAGCCGTCAAGAAAAAAATTAAATTAACAGAACTAGAAGGTAACTTAAATCATGTAATTAAAATCTCCCCGACTTCGACAGTTACAACAAGTTTTCCGGTGAAATGGAGGTTAGGGCTCTGCTTTAGAACACTAAGAAACTCCTAGAAATGAAAGAGGGAAGAGAAACCAGAGATAAGAAACATGAGGAGGAAAGAGAAAAACTAGCTCTCGTGTGCCAAGGGGTCTATTCAAAAGAAAAGATATTTTTGAAACGATTTACGAGGAGTAACCCGAGCCCTAAGCCCGGCCGACCGAGGGGCGAACTCCCAACTCTGGGGTAAGCAGGCACCCGAACACGGTGACAATGGGAACCTCTCCACTCTAGCAGTGGAGGCACGAAGAGGAGACAGTGCCTCGCCCGGGCCGCCTGCCCATCGGCTCGTCAGAAGTGAGACCCAC
Organism: Scalopus aquaticus; assembly: GCA_004024925.1. NCBI lineage: Eukaryota > Metazoa > Chordata > Mammalia > Eulipotyphla > Talpidae > Scalopus > Scalopus aquaticus. The sequence goes on along the minus strand of PVIJ01002457.1, from coordinate 2,620 downwards.
CTGGAGACCGCCATGGCCGGGCGCCGGCGGTTCGGGGCTCCCCGCGAGCTAGGCGCGCCGCTGAGACGCTATTTTCCAGAGAGCAGAGCGGCGCAGGCCCAGGCCGCGGAGCAGAGGGGAGCGGCCAGTGCGGCGCGGGGCGTCCCGGCGCGGGCCCTCGGGCATCTGTCCCGCCGCCTCCCCGAGCTCGTCCCCGCCGCGGCCGGGAAGCGGGGGTCTGAGACAGCGACGAGGGCTACAGTCCTCCCACCCGCACGACTTCAAACCCGGTGCCCCCAGCCCCGCTCTTTGCTGACGCAGGCGTCGGCACGCCGGACTGAGCGTCAGCGCGCAGGAAATGACGTCAGCTCACCGCGAGGAGCTCCTCTCTGCCGGAGAGCCAGCGCCATAGGAGTTGCTTCCTTTTGGCGGCGCGTGCTGAGAAAAAGACTTTGTGCTCATTTGGATAGCGTCGTTAATCTTAAAATGAGGCGGGGAGGAGAACTAAGGGTGCTCTTGTTTTCTGGGGAAAAAAAGGCGGTTTAGCCGAAGTTCTGGAATTCAAATCCTTTATTTCCACCTTCACCCCTCCAGTCTGTTTCTGGGAACGTTAGGATCCAAAGAACCAGAAAATGCACTAGGCCGAGTGGCAATACCATTGGGAGGGGTGAAATCAGTAAAACGGAAAAGGCATTTAACACGCAGCTCAAATTTTTGCCATGTCTGCCAAAGTTCTGCATAATTACAGGAATTAAAAACTCCCCTCCTCCCCCCAAATCTATACCGCTACCACCCCTATCCCCTACTCTTCCCACCCCCGGCTTTTTTTATTTTTTGCTTATCTGGCTGTCGCGTAATTCATTTGGGTTTTTAAATCTTCTCCTGTCACCTAATGCAGGCTCTTGTCACCTTAAATTTTACCTTTCTGGTAGTAAGAGTAATATTTCTCCCAACTTCTTGAATCCAGCCCACCGTCAGATTTATCTTCCCAAACACTGCTTTTATTATGGCATTCCTTTGCTCATAAAACTTGCCCATTGGCTTCTTGTACTGAAAAGACTATGTCTCAACCCCTGAGTCTGTTTTTCATCTATAAAATGAGACTTAATGAGAATTACTATAAATGGGTATGGAAATAAAATGAGGTCATGTAGCTAGAAGAGCTTACAAGAGCTTTACAACCCATGAAGTAGTATCTAATGTGAGGGGAAAGAAACTAGCAAGTATCTGCTATGTGCTAGGCATTTGGCATGTATTATCTCATATAATTTACAGGCCAACCCTCTTAAGTTTTAATCTTCATTGTATAGATGAGGAAACTAAGCTGAGAAAGGTTAAGTAATTTACCCAAGATCCAAAGTTAGTAATACTTACTGTAGTTCATTCATTTAACAAATACTTGGCACCTGTTTTGTGTCAGACACTCTATAAGGCACTGTTTATGCTATTAGACAAAAACTGAGTGAACCGATGTTCAAGTAGCTTCGCATTTGCAGTCTCATCCCACCTGACTTCTCAATTTATCCCTGAAACTAATGTGCAGGTATTCCTTTCTGTACTGTGTTCATTTATTCACCAAAATTAAGCACCTCCCACATGCTGAACATTGTTTTGGGACTTAACAAAAAACAACAGATACCAAACCTGATTCAACTTCTCTATAGGAAAATATCATGTTTATATGCTCTATAAACCAGAATTGTGGGATAAAGGGTGATTATAGACTCTAGATTGGGAAGAAAAAAACTAAATAGGAACTTAAGCTGAGAAATGAATGATAAAAGGAAGACAGCTGTGTGAAGACCTGCAGAACCTTCAGGCAGAGAGAATACACCTAGTGTAAAACCTAACAGGTGTCTTCTGTGTGGGAGATGAAATAGGAGAAGTAGAAAGAATCACCGTAAGGGATTTGGATTTTACTCTAGATGCAACAGAAAGTCATAGGTGGGTTTTGAGTAAGCATCTAGTAAAATCTTATACACAGTTTTAAAATCTTACTCATTAATAAGAGATAGTTATGTAGTTCTGAATTATATTTAGAAGAGAGGAAAAGGTTGGTGTTACAGGTTTGTGAGGGATATTGTAATAATCAAATATATTGATTCAGATTGGCTTGTTTTAAGTCTTTTCTTATCACAAGGGTGGTGAGACCACACAGGTAAATCAAGGGAGTATATAACCTTTCCAAACATCAGTTCCTTCCTTCGGGAAGTGGGGAAAATTTTAGTGCCTCATAGGGTTGTGGTGAGGATTAAATGAGATAGTGAATACAGTTCACTTAGTGACTGCCACAATAAGCGCTCCAAAATATTATTAAGTACATTGATAATTTTTTTTGTTGATGATGAGAACTGAGCAAGTGACTTGACTTCTCTGTGTCAATTTTCTCACTAAAATGGGGACGATAATACTAGCCCACTACCTTATCTGAAACCCTTACCAGATGTTTTTCTGAATTAGAATTCTTTTGATTTTTTTTAAGTTCTTTTTTTTTTTTAAGGTAAGGAAATTTTTTTTATTGTTATTTATGTCTTTTACATTTTGTATTCCCCTTGGGCAGCCCACCACCAATTCACCCGTGATCCATCTCCATGGTCCCCTGTATTCTCCTCTCTTCCATTTTGTGCCCTTATCCTCCCCT